>LBNU01035868.1:1744-23307 GCA_014162995.1 Artemisia annua | reverse complement strand
TTTTGTTGGATAAGGGATATTTTACTGGTGGCGAGTTAAAGATCTTGATTAATTACATGTACAATATGGCGTTGCTAAGCCAAGACTAGACTCGACTTACGCTAATTCAAAATCTAATAAAAACATAAAATAAAGAAAGAAAGAAACGGGATGGTAGTCCGTATGTTTTTTTTCTACTTTTCTTTTTCTCATTTTTTTTTCTTTTTCTTGATTTTTTCGACTTTTTTTTTTTTTTTTTTTTTTTTTTTTTTTTTTAAAAAAAAAGTGAAATAAATTAAATAAAATGAAAGTTATTTACAAAAGGATAGCACAAAAGAAGAAATGTTAGGACAACCCCCAACAAAACTAACTTTTGCCTGAAAAGAAAAAAAAACAGAATTGGACAAACCCAATTCATAAACCAAATACAATACTAAGCTGCAAATAACAAACCAAAACTAATAGCCAACAAATAAAGATAACAACTAAACCAGTCCCCCCCTCAACCACCCAACTTAGTATATAGACAGCTTAATATAAGGCTATGTACACACTCTGAATACATGGAATGTTGGGAATTATGCTAAGTAAGAATTCTACTGATGGTTTCTGCTGATAGATTCTGCTGAAGAGCTCGAATCTGCTGAAGATAACTTTCTGCGGAAGAATAGTTTCTACGTAGTGTGTTTCTGCGGATATAGATAAACCGCGTATTTTGTAATTTAGTTAGTGATTCGTTGTGTTTTGGTGTGTGCAAAAACAATTTATCAAAAATACCAACAAACGTGAAGTCAATGTTATCGTGAGACAACAAGACGTGGAGAAATACAAGTAAACCTTTTAGGAAAAAGATTATCTCGTAAACTCGTGAAAGTGATATTTGTGAGACCGGGAAGTGATTCCCCGGGTCGTACCCCAATGAGGTGTGAATGGAAAGTTTCGTTAAAGATCGAGATTAAAGACTTGTATGTTTGGTTGGAAAGATTGTTTGGTTTTATGGTACGTTAAATTAACGAAAATGGAAAATAACTAACGTAAAGGAAAATAAATTAACCTAAAGGGAACAAAAGACAATTGGAAAACTAGGGAGATCCTAAAACACTACGGGAATCAAAAATAGGTATCGGGAATCCTAAAACATAAGTAAACAAATAAACGTGACGTTTATTTAAGATAAACGTCAACGTACAAATAAAAACGTGAAATTTAAGCTACGAAAGTCCTACGGGCCTACAAACAATTTTCTTACGTACTAAATGACAAAATAAAATTTTGGAAAAAAAGAAAATCAATTATTTAATAAAAATCCTAATTATTATGAATTAAAAACTAATTAACACAAATTAAATTCTAATAATTAATTTAGAAAACCTAAAAATCTGAAACTTGTTATAAAAATCCTACAAGTTAAAACTAATTTTTAAAAAATATAAAAAGTTGGTGTACAATAGAAAAATAAGCAGAAATAAGCTGTTTAGACTAAGTAAGCTAAATAGAAAGAAAACTGGTTAAATAAAAAACAAGGTGAAGGTTTAATGAATAAAGTCCCTAGGGCAGATGGTGTTGTGTGTGTGGGGNTTGTGAGAGGTGTGGGTAGGTAGTGGGATGGGGAATGGTGATGGGGAGCTTTTGAGGTGAGGTTGAGTATGGCAGAGGTTGGTCGGGGAGGTGGTGATGGAGGTCTGGTGGATAAACGGGGAAGGGGGAAAAGACGGTTTGACTATGTTGACTGGTTATAAAATGTGGTGGGGAGTTGGGCTGAGGAAATGGGCCTGTGGGGTTTATGTTTAGTGGGTTTTGGGTTGGTTGGGTTTATTAATAAAAGGTATGTAATGGTTTGTTTGGTTTGATATATAAACAAGGCCCAAGGACCAAATGTGTAGTTTCAGAATCTTAAGGGACCAAATCTGCCACTTTTACAAACTCATCACAAGGACCAATATTGACAAGTCTTGAATTCCCAAGGTGTACTTTGTAGTTTATTCTCTAAAATGAAACACCCGGGGACCAAAATTGACAATTGTTGAAACTTGAGGGACCAAACTGTAATTTCTTCAAACTTTACAACCAAGGACTAAAGTTGACAATTTGTGACTTTCCAAGGACCAAAGTTGACTTTTCCTGCAAAATATTCCACCAGGAACCATTTCCGACAATTTCTGAAAGTACAAGGACCAATCTTGCCAAATGTGAAACTTCAGGGACTAAACTTGTAAATTTTTGAAAGTTTTTCACCCAAAGATCATTTTTGATAAATCTTGACTTTTAAGAACTTGGTTTGACTTTTCTCTCAAAATAAATGCTTAGGGACTAATTTTGCCAAGTTTTGAAAGTTGGGGGACTGAAACTGCCAATTATGCAAACTTTGGTTGATTTTCATCTGTTTTTAATCATTTTGCATTTAAAACATGTAAAACACGATCTTTGGGATATTTTATGTATTTTGATGTATTTCTGAGTGTTTTCAGATGTTTTGCAGTTTATTTAGACCAAAAATGATGAGTATTTGCACACTCATCAGTTAGTATATGCATGCGTTTTATTAGGAGAAGATAATGCATATCTTTTATAGTTTATAGATTATATGTTTCTTGTGAAACGGTTTAGGGTTAGGGTTCCTTGTCTATAAAAGGAACATCTTATTATATTTTATGGACAAGTTTTTGAAAAACAAGTTTTAGCTTTTATAAAAGATCCATAGAGGATCAAAGAGTTCTTAGTATTCTGTGTTATTACTTGTGTTTGTTTCCGCTTTAGAATACAAGTATTGGAGACTTTCTATTAGTGTGTTTGTGATTACATAAACATTGCTAACGATTCACGAGTGCTCAAAGATCTATCAAGGTCTAAGATTCAACAAGTGGTATCAGAGCCTCGGGAGAGTCTCTATGATACTAAGAACATCATCTTCTTACACACACATAACCAAAACAACCAACCATCATGCCTGGATCTGACAATGAGACAGATGTTACACTCAATCAAAACACCACATCCTTACATCAACTCAATCTCACAAACAGTAATGCAAAATTCCCTTACCTCAAGAAAGAAGAATATGAACTTTGGGCTATGAAGATGCAAAACTGGATCACCAACATTGACTACAATCTTTGGAAGGTGATCCTTAAAGGTAATAGCCCAAAGAGGACTGGAATAGATCAAGAAGGAAGGATGTACCATCTTGATCCTACAACTGCTGAAGAAATTCTAGCTGTGCAGAGGGAAAGTAAAGTTAGAACTATTCTCCTTCAGGCTATCCCAGAGGATCACTTGGGTGACTTTCACTTCATGACTGATGCAAAGGATATCTGGATGGCCATAAAAACTAGGTTTGGGAATGAGGAGTCCAGAAGGATGAGGAAATCCATGCTCAAGCAGCAGTTTCAAGAGTTTCAGATCACAGAGGAAGAAGGTATCCACAAGGGATATGACAAGTTCCACAAGATCCTGAGTCAACTGAATCAACTGAAAGCCAGGCAAGACAATGAAGATTGCAATGCAAAGTTCCTGAGATCCTTACCTCCATCTTGGTTGCAAGTAAGCATTGCACTCAAAGCTAAGGGTAGACTGTACATGATGTCTTTTGATGATCTATACAACAAGCTTAAGACTCTTGAGCCAGATGTCAGAAGTCCAATTCGTTCATCCACTCCCACTTACTCAGCTTTTGTCAGCTCAACCTCAAATATGATGCCTCATAACTCAAACCCAATTTCCTCAACTTCATCTTCATACACCACCACCAAATCAAATACTCAATCATAGTCCAGCAGTGTATTGGAAGATGTACTTCACTCCTTTGTTGCTGACTATGAAAGTCAGCAACAACTATCTTATGAGGATTTTGAACAGGTTGATCCACTGGATATGGAAGAGATGAACTTGAAGTGGCAGGTGGCAATGCTTTCATTAAACATCAAGAGGTTTGAGAACAAGTCAGGAAGAAAGTTTGGATTCAATGGAAGAGATCCAGCTAGGTTTGACAGAAGGAAGATCAAATGCTACACTTGTGGACAGATGGGTCACTTCTCAAGAGAATGCAAGGATAGGAAGACTACTGATGAGGTTAGGTACTCTACCTATCAGCAGAATCAAGGAGATGTTGGAACTTCCAAAACTGGACCTTCCAAAGCTTTGGTGACTGTGGATGATCATGTTGACTGGAAGACTCATGAACGTAGTGATGGTGAAGCTGATCAGAGTAGATTACTGGCCAGCTGTGATACAGAGGATCATCATGATCAAGTTGCCCTTATGGGCATCTCTCAGGTACAAAATTGTGTGTTTGGTTGTAGTGTCAAATATAATGAGCTTAAAGAATCTTATGATGAATTGAAACCACAATATAATGAGTGTTATAAAGAACTTGAGGCATATAAAAATGGTTTAAGGACTTTAGAAAAACAAAAAATTTGGTTTCAAAAGAATCAGGCTACTTATGAAGAGAAAATCAGTGTGTTAAAAAGAGATTTAAAATGTGCACAAGATGAGTTGATATACACTAAGAAAGTAAATGCTAAATTAGAATCTGACAACCAAGTACTTAAAGAGGAGCTAGATAAGGAAATAGCTACACACAAAAAATGGTTGATATCAGGTGATAATCTAGCTAGTTGTTTATATAGTTGTCAAGCTGTAAATTCTAATATAGGTTTAGGTTTCAAAAAGTATGTTGGATTAGAAGCTAGGAATGACCTTGGTAGGACCACACCAGCAGGTTTAGCTAATTATGTTAAAGAAGGATCATTACATGCTGTGCCTGGACCTATAAGAGGAGAACACATGCCCATTGACCTTTCCACCACTGTAGACTTTGATGGATCACATCATCTTTATGGCAAAAAGTCAAGTGACTTGCCTGACCCTAATTCTAACACTGCTGACTTTGTCTCTTGTTCTACCAGTGACATGTCTTCTGACCAAGGGTCTACTGCCTATACAAGTTGTGATTCAAGTGACAAGTCAGACCTTCCCAAGACCTCACCCAAGCCTTCACCCAAGTGTCCATACAAGCCTGTTAGAGTTGCTGCTGATGATTTAAAGTCAAAGACAGTTTCCTCTGAAGACTTGTTATTTAATTCTTTGCCAAACAATAATTTTAATTCTGTCAAAAACAATTCTGTCAATGTTTGTGGTTTGAATGCTTTTCAAGGAACATCTTTCACTATTAATAAATCTTCTAAAAAGAAGAAATGTTTTGTTTGTGGAAGTAAATCTCACTTGATTAAGGATTGCAATTTTTAGGAGCAAAGAATGGGTGTATGTGCTAGTCAAAAGAGACCTAGACCAGTGTACCATCTTATGTTCCACAAGCAACTCACTCAACCAGCAGATCCAATTGTGCTGATAAATCAGCTTCTGCTGATCAATCAGTTCCTGCTGATACACCTATTTCTGCTGATAGACCTTTTCAGCCCAGTGGAAAAAGACAAGTTGCTAGACCATTCTATAGACCTAATAATTCTTACTTTTCGAATGGTTTTTGGCCTAGTTATTATCACCCAATGTATATGGGGTCGGGGGCACCATGGGATACTGCTGTTAAGCCCTCAGCAGGTTGTTCTTGGAATAATAAGGGATATAACTATCAAACAAGGTCCAAGAATAATGGTGGATCCTGTACATTCACATGGCCTAACTCTTATGATCCACAAGGCAGTCTCAAGTCAGTAATGACTTGAGTCTCCAAAGTGTACTTATATTTTGTATATTTTTGTTGTTGTTGTAGGATCATCCCCTGAAGAGTAAAGAAGTTGGCATAGTTGATAGTGGTTGTTCTAGGAGCATGTCAGGAAACAGAGAAAAGATGATTGATTTTGTACCCATAGAAGGTGGAGGCAATGTGACTTTTGGTGGAGGTGATGGTAAAATCACAGGGAAAGGAACTATTAGAACACCAAAATTGGATTTTGAGAATGTGTATTATGTAAAGGAACTGCAACACTTCAACTTGTTCTCAGTATCACAAATTTGTGACACAAAGAACAAAGTCTTCTTCTCTGAGGATGAATGTCTTGTGCTCTCTAAAGACTTCAAACTTCCAGAAGATACATCAATTCTGCTGAGAGTTCCAAGGAACAACAACCTATACACATTCAACATGAATGATGTCCAACCTGAAGGTGATCTAACATGCTTGGTGGCTAAAGCATCCCTGGATGAATCTACAAAATGGCACAGAAGGATGGCTCATGTGAATTTCAAGACCATCAACAAGCTTTCTAAACTTGGTCTAGTTCAAGGACTTCCTTCTAAAGTTTTCACCAATGAGCACAATTGTGTTGCCTGCAACAAAGGGAAGCAACACAGAGCCTCATACAAAGCAATTACAGCTGTGAGCACTATCTCAGAACCTCTTCAATTGCTGCATATGGATCTCTTTGGTCCAACTCAAGTAAGAAGTATTGATCATAAGTACTTCTGTTTGGTAATCACTGATGATTATAGCAGGTTTTGTTGGGTATTCTTTTTGAAAACTAAAGATGAAACATCTCATATTTTAAAAGAATTTGTTACCCTTGTTGAAAACCAGCTAAATAAAAAGGTTAAAGGTATTAGGTGTGATAATGGGACAGAGTTCAAAAATGCTGTTTTAATAGAGCTTTGTAACTCTAAAGGGATAAAAAGGGACTATAGTAATCCAAGAACCCCACAACAAAATGGGGTTGCTGAAAGAAAGAATAGGACCTTAATAGAGGCTGCAAGATCAATGCTTGCAGACTCTAAGTTACCCACAATGTTCTGGACTGAAGCAGTAAGTACTGCTTGTTATGTTTTGAACATGGTATCTATCACTAGACCTCATTTCAAGACACCTTATGAACTTCTCACTGGAAAAGTTCCTTCTATTCATTACCTTAAACCTTTTGGATGTCAAGTGACCATTTTGAACACTAGTGATCCACTTGAGAAAATTGATGGAAAAGCTGATGAGGGGTACATTGTGGGATATTCAGCTCATAGTAAGGCTTATAGGGTATATAATCTAAATGCTAAAAGGATAGAGGAGACTCTAACCTGAGATATCTAGAAGAAAAGACTAATGTTCAGGGTCAAGGTCATGCTTGGTATTTTGACCTGGATTACTTAACAGATTATTTGGGTTATACTAGATTTGTTGCTAACCAATNTATTCAGCTCATAGTAAGGCTTATAGGGTATGTAATCTAAATGCTAAAAGGATAGAGGAGACTCTAACCTGAGATATCTAGAAGAAAAGACTAATATTCAGGGTCAAGGTCATGCTTGGTATTTTGACCTGGATTACTTAATAGATTATTTGGGTTATACTAGATTTGTTGCTAACCAATCTGCAGGTACACAAGACTCTCCCTCTAACAATGCAGGTGTCCTTGATGATGACTCAGAAGATGAGTCTAAGCTTGATGAACAAACCATTGTTGTACCTTCATTTCCTCCTAACCAGTTTGCAGGTAATAGTACAAAAGATTCTACTGATGAGAATGAAGAAGAGTCACAATATGCAGAGGATCTAGCTAAACTCAAGAAGCAAGAGCATGCAGCCACTCAAGAAGCTGAGAGGCTTGGTGAGAAGTTTGCAAAAGATGCTGAAGCACTCCTTAGACAATCAACACAAGTAGTCAGTGGAAACCTGGAAACTGCTGATCGTTCTTCTAACAGTTCACCTGTTTCTCCTGACATCACCATATCTGCTGACAATACTGCTGCATGTACTCCCATTTTTACCAAGCTGTCTACAGACTTTGGAGAACCTTATACCAGATTTCCAAGTCCTTCAGATCTTGGTAATCACCAACCTAAAGCTGGCATCTTCACCTCATCTTCCTATGACAGTGTTTTTGAACCCACAATGACCAATCTTGATACCACAATTGCTGTCAACCCCAATGCAACAAAAAGGATCAACATTCTACATCCACAGGAAAATATTATTGGTGATTCTCAAGATCCTATTAGAACTAGAAGCACAGTGAAACAAACTAAGTATGGAGAAGTTGCTTTCATTTCCTATGTCTCAAATCAACAAAGAGACAATCACACAGACTTTCACCATTGTCTGTTTGCTTGTTTCCTTTCTCAAATGGAACCAACCAGTGTCCCACACGCTCTTACAGATCCAAGTTGGCTTGAAGCAATGCAAGATGAAATGCTGCAGTTCAAGAATCAGCAAGTTTGGATATTGGTTCCTCTACCAGATGGGAAGTATGCCATTGGGACAAAATGGATTTTGAAGAATAAAAGGGATGCAAGGGGTATAGTGGTAAAAAACAAAGCAAGGTTGGTAGCTCAGGGGTTCAGGCAGGAGGAAGGGATAGATTATGATGAGGTTTTTACACCAGTTGCTAGGGTAGAGGCCATTAGGATTTTCTTGGCCTATGCATCTTATATGGGATTTATGGTTTATCAGATGGATATGAAAGGTGCATTCTTATATGGTGAGATTGAAGAAGAAGTCTATGTCACTCAACCCAAAGGTTTTGAAGACCCAGATCATCCTGAGTATGTTTATAAGGTTGTCAAAGCTCTTTATGGCCTCCATCGGGCACCAAGAGCTTGGTATGCTAGACTCTCAGCATTTCTGCTGAAGCATGGCTACAGAAGAGGTGCCATTGACAAAACACTCTTCCTTAAGAAGAATTCCAGGGATATTATACTTGTGCAAGTTTATGTGGATGATATCATCTTTGGCTCCACTAATGAAGCTTGGTGCAGGGAATTTGAGAATTTAATGAAGGGTGAGTTTCAGATGAGTGCTATGGGGGAGCTAACTTTCTTTTTGGGTCTACAAGTTAAGCAGAAACCAGATGGTATATTTATTAGTCAAGATAAATATGTGAGGGACATTTTGAAGAAGTTTGGCACGGAAAGTATCAGAACTGCTACTACACCTTATGAAGCTCCTAAACCAAAGAACAACATTGAACCAGATCCTGCTGTGAATGTTCACTTATACAGATCCATGATTGGTTCATTGATGTATTTAACAGCTTCAAGGCCTGACATTACATTTGCTGTGAGTGCTTGTTCAAGGCATCAAGTTACACCACTTACTTCTCACTTGAATGCAGTCAAGAAGATCTTCAAGTACCTCAAAGGCCAACCTAACCTAGGTCTTTGGTACCCAAAAGAGTCCCCTTTCAAGTTGGAAGCATATAGTGATAGTGACTATGCTGGTGCAAATTTGGATAGAAGGTCCACAACTGGAGGTTGCCAATTTCTTGGAAGAAGATTGATTTCTTGGCAATGCAAGAAACAAACAATAGTTGCTACCTCATCTACTGAAGCAGAATATGTTGCTGCTGCCAATTGTTGTGGGCAGGTACTTTGGATACAGAATCAGTTGCTGGATTATGGGTTTAATTTCATGAACACTACAATCTTTATTGATAATCAAAGTACCATATGCATTGTTAAAAATCCAGTTTTTCACAATAGAACAAAGCATATTGAGATTAGGCACCACTTTATACGAGATGCATATGAAAAACATTTGATAAAGGTGGTTAAGATTCACACAGATAATAATGTGGCAGATTTATTGACTAAAGCATTTGATGGACCTAGATTTCAATATTTAGTTATCCACATTGGGATGTCTAACCCTTGAATGCAAAGTTTGAGGGGAGGCATAAGCCTCAGGGGAGGCATATGCCTCAGGGGAGGATTATAGTTGGAAACTTTGTAGATTGATCATTATTGTAGATTTTGTACATTTTAGGTTACTAACACTAACCATCTAATGTGTTTCTTAGTATATTAGTTTGTTTGTTTGGTTTGCTACTATGTGTCTGTTTTACAGAATACAGGTCTGTGTAGTTGCTGGTTTGGATTGTTTAGAACATGGTCTTGTAAGTTAAAGTTTGTTTCTTCTGAAGAAGTTATTGTTTCTACTGAAAAAGGACAAAAGTGATGTTCATTGTTTCTACTGAAGTAAATACAACTGATTCTCCCTGTTTCTACTGAAGTGGAATACAAGTGATGGTCATTACTTCTACGAAAGAGAAAGACAAGAAGTGTAGTGAAATACAAATTCAAGTTTTTCATTCATTCAAGAAACAAGTTACAGCTTACAAACAACTTCAAAAGAAAATAAAGACCATTTCTATACATATTCAACTACACAAATCCTAAAATTCTATCATTCATATTGCAAAAGCCTGGTGGATATGCATGTCCAGTACGATGAAGAAGCTGAAGGTGAAAAATAGAAGGATGGATTGATGAAAACGTTGATGATGCTCAAGAACCTATGTTTGGTCCCTGGCAACATCATACTATTTAAATTTGGTCTCTGGCAACATCACACAATCTTCTACTCCATTTTCCCTTTCCCCTTTTCCATCATCTTTGTCTTCTTGCCTTTTCCCTTGCGTCCATGGTATGTAGCACCAGATCCTGGAGCAGGAAGACCAATCACTACTTCTCGTGATTTTGGAAGTGGAGGGTTAGAATTCCTTGACCATGGCAAAGACGAGGGTTTTAAAGATGGATTGGCACTTCTGGTCCTTGTTCGAGAGCAAGAAGAAGCCAATTGGATGGACGAAGAAGAGGGTGGTAACTGAGTTCTTTTGGGAGTATGAGGAGGAAGGAAAGATGGGTCTTCATTATCAGAAGATTCCTCATCAGAGGTTAAAGGTAAAGGAACAACGAGGTCATGCCTCTTTTTGCAAGCCTCTTCCTTGGTTTGCCAAGGTTTCTCAGGGCATCCGGGTGGAAAATAATTACCCCACGAAGATGATGATGAATTGGAAGATATTTCAATACGATTTATATTTGGAGAATTTTTGGGATGGTAATTGGGAGGTTATTGAGAAATTAGGGTTTGTTGATAATTGGGGATAATTGATAACTATATCGAGTGATTTGGGGTTATTTTAAAGGCAAAGTCAAGGATTGATGGTAATTAATGCGAGTTCGGTGGCACAGTAAAACTCTAGATATTTACTTATGATATTTTTACACTTGCATTGATTCTGCTGATTGACTATTGATCAGCAGATTGACCATTGATTCTGCTAAAGGGTTGATTTTGAAAGTTATTTTACACGTCAGATATGGTCAACAAATTGTTCCAATATTCTTGGCCACGATTGGGTAACTTCCTTTTATAACCTAATTCGAATCACTTTGCCCAAAATAACTCATTCCCTCATCAAACAGTTTAAACCCATTCCCAAATTGATTAAGTCGTAACCTCTCCTCACAAAATTTTCACATGGCATCTCTTCAAGTCAAGAAAGATCATAACAAGGTTGCTTTTCTGACTAAGACAAAAAGCCATGAGCAATATGATCCAATGGTAGAGTTTTTGCAGAGTTCCAAGATTCATTATGCTCTAACACATTCTCCAAATGTGATATATGAATCATTGGTGAAACAATTTTGGGCAACTGCTGCTAAGAGGTCAGACACAGAGATTGTAGCAACAATTGAAGGAACAGTGTATGTGGTGACTGAATCATTGATTACGACACAGCTACGTTTGAATGATGAAGGTGGTGTTTACCATACCAACACTGAAGAAATACTTGCTGGTTTAAGAGATGTTGGCTACCAAAGTACTGCAACAGACATGTGGCACAAGAATCAGTTTTGTCCTATGTGGAGATTTTTGGTGCACACATTGCTTCAGTGTATCAGCAACAAGTCAGGAGGATGGGATCAGTTTTCTACCCAATTGGGTTGTGGTATAGTATGTCTTTCAAAGGGTTTGACTTATAATTTTTCTAAGTTTATCTTTGATAATATGATTGAAAATATTCAAAGGAAAAAGCATAAGTTTCTAATGTACCCTAGGTTTTTACAGATTATATTAGGCATAACAACCCAAGAGAAAACCTTTTGTCCCATAGGAGCACTCACAAAGAAAGTTTTTGCTTATATGAGAACTAATTATGAAGGGGCATTTCACCCTTTATTGCCAGCTATGTTGCCACAAGGCAATGATGATGCTGGTGAGGGTGATAATGCTGATGCTCCACCCTCTCCACATCCTGCTGATGATGGAAATCCATCATCTCCCAGTGTTGCTACTGATGGTAATCCATCAGTTGCAACTGATGAGGGCCCTTCCATTGCTGCTGAAGCATCCAATGCTTCTCCTGACCAGCCTCCACCATCACCTAGTTCACCTAGGCCTCACACACCACCTATCTCTATTGCTCCTGATGAGCAAGTTCTTGAGGTTGAAGAGACCCTTCAGTCTCTTGGTACACAAGTACCTTTACCTTTTGAACCTGAGATTACTAGACTGCCCACACCTAGTCCTGAAAGAGAGCCTTTTAATGAAAGCATTCCTACATTTGAGCCTGTTTCTCCTGAAAGGCCCAATGATGCTCCCATTACCACTGAGCAATCTGCTGGTGGAGCTGAGGAGCCTATTACTCTCACAACTGTATATGAATTGCTTAACAGGAATAATAAAGAAGTTGCAGAGTTGAGAAAGGAGCTTGTAGATACCAAATCTTCTCTTGGTGCTGAAATTGAAGCTTTGAAAAATAAGGTTCAGGGGCTAGAAGCACAACTTGGGGAGAAAAGGAAAAGAAACTTGGTGGTTTCTTCTGATGAAGAACAAGAGGGAAGGCAAATGGATTCTCTTGGATTGTTGGCTGATGTGGCTCAAATGGCTGGTGTTCCTTCTCCTAAAGCTGTTGAATCTTCAAAGCAAAAGAAGACTATTCAGTTTCAAAGAAAAAGGAGGAGACAGTATTTGAACAAGGCATCCTTGGAGTCTTTTGGAGTACACAGTGCTGTTGTTAATGATCAAGTTGACAATGAGGTACCAATGGTGAATATTACCTCTGAAATAAGTCAAGAAGCTTCAGTGCCAGCACAAACTTCAGAAGATCCTTCAGTAGTATTTGTTGCTGGGAGAAATGTTGTATTGGACTCTCACATTGCTGGTCCCTCTGCTCAAGCTGAAGATTCTTCGCAACATGTTTATCCTGATGCATCTGCTGATGTTCTAATTGTGGATATCTCTCATGATGATTCTTCTGATGAGATATCTCCAAGTGTTCCTGATGTGGATCTTTCTGGCAAGGGAAAAGATATTTTTGTTGAGGAAGATCTTGGTCAAGATTGTGTGACTGATAAGGAAAGAGCTGAGCAGGCCAGAATGTTGCAAGAGTATGAAGATCAAATGAAGAGTAAGGCATTATTACAAAAGCTTACAGCTCAATTTACTTCAGATTTGCCTCCTGAAAGACAAAAAGAATTGGATGCACAATCACTCCATTTTATTGATGAGCAGTGGGATTCTTACACTATGCAAGCTGCTTCCAATCCTACTCTAGCTCAAAGTATTCTGGGAGCTGCTTTTGATAGAGATAATTTTGCTGCACAAATGGTGGCCCTTGGACAACAAAAGAAAAAGGATGCAGCTGATAAGAGAAAAGCTATTGCAGCTCAGAAGGCTAAAGCAAAAAGAGACAGACCACCTACTGAAGCACATAAGAGGTCTTATATGAGGAATGTGGTTTACAATCAGAGTGTAGCTCTTTATACTTCTGGTTTGTCAAAGAAGCAAGTCTGGAATTTGCCTGATTCTGAACTGATAAGGTTGTATAATTTGATTATGAGGCAAATTAAACCAGCTTCTCAAGTGAAGAGGATTGCTGATGCTCTAGTTGCTCCTACTGCCAAAAGACCAAAGATTGTTGAAGAAGTTGATACAACTGTTGGTACTGTGCAAACTGCTGATATTGGGCAATCCCCTGAAAGTCTACCATCTGCTGATGCACAGGGTGTATCTTCTATTTCTACTGAGGAAGCATCTGCTAGTCAACCATCAGTTCTTCCTGTTTCTACTGAAGTTTCCCTCATAGCTGTTTCTTCTGACACTTCACAAATAGCTGCTGATCATGATCCAAAGGAAAAGAAGAGTACAACTGAGATTCCTTCTTCTGTATCTGCTGATCAAGGAAGATCATTTCTTTCCAACTATCGTGCAGTTCTGGCTAAGCAAGCTGAACAAGAAGCTGCTAAAGCTAAAAGAGCTAGGCAAGAGATGGACAAGTTGTATCACCAAGGTGTCTTTGCTTCTATACCTTCTGGTTCTACATCTTCTATTCCTACTGAAGATGCCTCTGGTGTATCTGAAAAAGGTAGATCCTTCCTTTTCTATGGGTATATATGTGCCTGGTAGAAGAAAGAAAAGGATGTCCCATAGGACACATATTGCTCTACGACCATCAGTTCTTCCTGTTTCTTCTGAAGCTTCCCTCATAGCTGTTTCTTCTGACACTTCACAAATAGCTGCTGATCATGATCCAAAGGAAAAGAAGAGTACAACTAAGATTCCTTCTTCTGTATCTGCTGTTCAAGGAAGATCATCTTTCCAACTATCGTGCAGTTCTGGCTAAGCAAGCTGAACAAGAAGCTGCTAAAGCTAAAAGAGCTAGGCAAGAGATGGACAAGTTGTATCACCAAGGTGTCTTTGCTTCTATTCCTTCTGGTTCTACATCTTCTATTCCTACTGAAGATGTCTCTGGTGCATCTGAAAAGGTAGATCCTTCCTTTTCTATGGGAATATATGTGCCTGGTAGAAGAAAGAAAAGGATGTCCCATAGGAGACATATTGCTCTAAGAAGATCTGTGAGATTATCTAGGAAGTCAACTTCTCAGAAGCCTAGATCTTCTAAGCATGTTGATATTAATGCTGATAATGCTACATTTATCAAGATGGGGTCTTCTACAACTTTTCCAGAGGATTCTTATAGTGTGTTGACATATTGGAAGGTGACTAATGAACAGATCAACACTATTTATCGGCTTGACACATCTTTTATGGAGTTTACTTTCTTGAAAGATATACTTCATTTGGTGGATAGGCAGGATCTGAATACTCTTTATGCCTTTGTTTCACATTATTATGCATCTCATAAACCACAAGGAGCAGGGTTGTACTTATTGGGAGATCTTCAAGTTTTGTTTGATTCTCAGTCCCCAAATGGTACATGGTATTCTATCTGGAAGTATTCTCATAAGTGGAAGGTTGATACATGGAGATTTTATACGTATCCTAATGTGCATGTTGTTGAGACCAAGTGTGGGATGAGAGTTTGTATGTTCTCTGATCAGCATTATCCTTTGTCACCTAAACTCCTGAAAAGATTGCTGAGAAAGAGATTGGAAGTTCCACCTAATCCAGTGTCAAATAATCTCACACATGCTGAACAGTTGATTGGGTTGATCAAGTCTCAGCTTATGCAACATCAGGCTTCTACTTAATTATGGTATTCTATGTTGTATANTACATTTGTTTTATGGTAATCAACTTACCATGATGTTGACTTTTACATCAAAAATTTGGCTAGTCCAAAGGGTACAACTTTGGTAAAGACATGACAAATCTGTTTATAGCTGTAATAGTTTGCTCAAAACTATTGGGTACTCAACTCACCCATGTTTCACAGCTGAGAGTTGAATGGTTTTCAATTGACCATGGATTTTTCCTTTTGGATTCCAAATAATTGACTAGCCCACTTGTATATGGCTTGTGGTAAAGGCAGTGGAATACCATATTTGGTAATCAATTCACCAAAGGTGATTTATTCAACCTAAGAATTGACTAGTCCTGAGCAAACGGCTACAGGTAAAGACAACTCAAATCCGTTTATAGTTGATGATTTACTAAAAATCATATGGTTATCAGTGTACTATAGTTCTTGAACTTAACAATTTGGCTACTCCAGTAGTGATGGCTATTGGTAAAGAGACATCAAATCCATTATTTTCAATGATTCACCTCTCACAGGAGTTAACACACGTGGATGTGATGAGAATAGTATTAAACTAATAAGTTTTTGATGTACATTATGTCATTTGTTGCTGCAAAGATATGGAGTATACAGTTACGTCACTCATGTGTTCGATTTCAATCCTCTTATTCTGCTAATGTTAAGATCTATCAAGAATCTTGAACTTAACCAGGTCAAATTCAAGATTAGGGGAGGATTGTTGGGAATTATGCTAAGTAAGAATTCTACTGATGGATTCTGCTGATGGATTCTGCTGAAGAGCTGGAATCTGCTGAAGATAACTTTTTGCGGAAGAATAGTTTCTGCGTAGTGTGTTTCTGCGGATATAGATAAACCGCATATTTTGTAATTTAGTTAGTATATGCATGAGTTTTATTAGGAGAAAATAATGCATATCTTTTATAGTTTATAGATTATACGTTTCTTGTGAAACGGTTTAGGGTTAGGGTTCCTTGTCTATAAAAGGAACATCTTATTATATTTTATGGACGAGTTTTTGAAAAACAAGTTTTAGCTTTTATAAAAGATCCATAGAGGATCAAAGAGTTCTTAGTATTCTGTGTTATTACTTGTGTTTGTTTCCACCCGGATGCCATGAGAAACCTTGGCAAACCAAGGAAGAGGCTCGCAAAAAGAGGCATGACCTCGTTGTTCCTTTACCTTTAACCTCTGATGAGGAATCTTCTGAGAATGAAGACCCATCTTTCCTTCCTCCTCATACTCCCAAAAGAACTCAGTTACCACCCTCTTCTTCGTCCATCCAATTGGCTTCTTCTTGCTCTCGAACAAGGACCAGAAGTGCCAATCCATCTTTACAACCCTCGTCTTTGCCATGGTCAAGGAAGTCTAACCCTACACTTCCAAAATCACGAGAAGTAGTGATTGGTCTTCCTGCTCCAGGATCTGGTGCTACATACTATGGACGCAAGGGAAAAGGCAAGAAGACAGAGATGATGGAAAAGTGGAAAGGGAAAATGCAGTAGAAGATTGTGTGATGTTGCCAGAGACCAAATTTAAATAGTATGATGTTGCCAGGGACCAAATATAGGTTCTTGAGCATCATCAACGTTTTCATCAATCCATCCTTCTATTTTTCACCTTCAGCTTCTTCATCGTACTGGACATGCATATCCACCAGGCTTTTGCAATATGAATAATAGAATTTTAGGATTTGTGTAGTTGAATATGTATAGAAATGGTCTTTATTTAATTTTGAAGTTGTTTGTAAGCTTTAACTTGTTTCTTGAATGAATGAAAAACTTGAATTTGTATTTCACTACACTTCTTGTCTTTTTCTTCAGTAGAAGTAATGAGCATCACTTGTATTCCACTTCAGTAGAAACAGGGAGTATCAGTTTTATTTACTTCAGTAGAAACAATGAACATCACTTTTGTCCTTCTTCAGTAGAAACAATAACTTCTTCAGAAGAAACAAACTTTAACTTACAAGACCTTGTTCCAAACAATCCGCTGGAATCTGCTGAAGATAACTTTCTGCGGAAGAATAGTTTCTGCGTAGTGTGTTTCTGCGGATATAGATAAACCGCGTATTTTGTAATTTAGTTAGTATATGCATGAGTTTTATTAGGAGAAGATAATGCATATCTTTTATAGTTTATAGATTATACGTTTCTTGTGAAACGGTTTAGGGTTAGGGTTCCTTGTCTATAAAAGGAACATCTTATTATATTTTATGGACGAGTTTTTGAAAAACAAGTTTTAGCTTTTATAAAAGATCCATAGAGGATCAAAGAGTTCTTAGTTTTCTGTGTTATTACTTGTGTTTGTTTCCGCTTTAGAATACAAGTATTGGAGACTTTCTATTAGTGTGTTTGTGATTACATAAACATTGCTAACGATTCACGAGTGCTCAAAGATCTATCAAGGTCTAAGATTCAACATGGAAACATCCAAAGGGACCAACCAATGGAGTTCCAAACATCACCATGTATACACAACCCATAGAAAGCAATAATACTAAAGTTGGATAAAAGGGAGATACAATACAAGGACAAAATGCACTTAAACAGAAAATAATCCATCCAGCCAGAAATCATACAGAAACTCAATTTGCAGCCTAGATCCTTCAACAGCCTTAGAGCAGTATACTCCATATCTTCACAAAGCAATCAATCAAATGAAGAAGCCTTGAAGGAAGGTGATTCATCAAGCACAATATCACCATAGCTCCTGTCTCATTAAAAAACCTTGCCAAACAAAAACCCCAAGGGAAAAATCTGAACAAGGAAAAAGAGTACTGGATGTAGAAACAACCATCAGTCCATGGAGATGCAAGCATAGTAGGTCCTAACAACAAAGAACCAAGCAGCATGTACAAATCCAAAACCTGGCCAGAAACACAACCATACCAGAAACACTAACACAAAAGTTAGAAGAACATAACTATAGTGCTTAGTAGTCTGACCAGTACTCCACCTATACCAATACAAAATGCCAGCGCAGAAGATAAGATCGGTTCCTGTAGTGCATAGCCGTCCACACTCCAAGCCAACAATCAAACAGCCAGCGCAGGAAGCTACCTTATCATCTGTAGTGCACAGCAAGTTGCTTAAAATATCATCACCCCTATCAAATACTCGATTACACTTCTAAAATCCAGTGCCCAAGTAAATCCAGCAAACCCAGTACACACGAAACTCAACGGGTCTGCAAAAGTGTAAGAAGTACCAAGAACTCACATGATAATAGTTAGTATAAGGTTTCAAGCAAGACACCTTACAAAAATTACTAATACAGGCAGTACCACAAATACACAGCCACAAAATCAATGAGAATTTGTGCAAGCCCACAATCACCCAAGCCTCATGTAACACCATTAATACCATTATCACCACTGTATTGACTTCTACAATCAGTACCACAGCTACTCTTCAAAGGAATCTTCCAAATAACCGCAGCCTTCTCTGATTCTAGAGAACGCTTAATTTTCAAACCCAACAATTTATGCCTCACCGTATCAACAATAATTTTAAAAACTGTCTCATCAGTCCTAAACTCATTTTGAAAGATCCTGATATTTCGTTCTTGCCATAAGAAGTAAACAACTGCACCAAAGACCAAACGCTGAATAACACTCCAAATGGAGTTGTTGACAATTTTGATAGACATTCCCGAAACCACTTCTGCCCAATTACAAGACATATCCTCAAGCTTACACAGCGGCTTAAGATTATCCCACACTAATTTAGAAAACTCACACTTAAAGAACAGGTGGTTATGAGTCTCATCTTCATTGTTACATAGAGGACATATAACACGAGTAATATTAAACCACTTAGAAAGCCTATCAGTGGTCTTAAGTCTACCCTTCATCGCCATCCAGAGAACAAAAGCGTGTCTAGGGATGCATTGAGAAAACCATACTTGCTTATACCAAATAACTTTAGGACAATCTAATCTTAACGCTTTCCAGGCTTCCTTTACACTAAACAAAACTTCATTATTTTTCTTGTTAACCCATATAACCTTATCATCACAGCCATTAATCAAAGTAGGAACCGAAACATTCAAAATATCTCCAAACAAGTTACTCCAATCAGGCGGCCATTTCCAACCATTACTATCAATCCAATCGGCAACTTTATCATTAACATTGAAACCGTGCTCAGTGAGGAAATTATGAGTGATAATCTTACATAAAGGCCCATTCGTGTGCCACTTATCAAACCACATAGAACAATTTTTACCACTGCCCAATTTATAAGCAACAAAGGAACGGATTTTGTCCCTAAGCTCTAAATCTGATTCCAACTCCATGCACCATGCTCAGAACTGACATTGAACCAAATGTTCCTATCCCTAACCCTATATTCATTAACCCATTTTACCCACAAAGAATCCTTTTTACTGATAACATTCCAAAGATACTTCGACATTAAAGCTTCATTCCTGAGTCTAAGCGGTTTAAGGCCAAGACCGCCTTGACTTTTGGGTTTACAAATATCTTTCCAAGAAACGCAGGCAATACCACTACCCTCACCCCCACCAGACCACAAGAATTTCTTACACAACTTATCGATACTATCACAAATATGAACAGGGAGGATGAACATAGAGGCCCAATACACATGCAAAGAAGTGAGCACAGAAGCAATTAACTGTAATCTACCCGCAAATGATAAAGTTCGATTACGCCAATCATTAATCCTCTTCTTAACTTTTTCAATCAGCACTCTACAATCATTGTTACTGACCCTCTTACCCGTCAAAGGAATGCCCAGATACTTCAAGGGAAGCTCACCAATACTAAATGGCATAGCAAGCAGGATTTTATTCTAAACCGGATCAGGAACACTTCCAAAGAAAGCAACACTCTTATCTAAACTAGGAAAGAGACCAGAACACATAGCAAACTCATCTAAAGCTCTCCTAAGGATACATGCAGAGATTTCGTCCCCATGACAGAGAAGTAAAAGATCGTCTGCAAAACATAAATGAGTCAACTTAAGTTTCTTACACCACGAATGGTAACGAAATCTAGCATCTCTCCTAATCTGTCTTTTAAGCATCATATTAAAAACCTCCATAACAATAGTAAACAGATAAGGCGACATAGGATCACCCTGTCTCAAACCCCGTTTACTTTTAAAATACCCGTGCAACTCCCCATTAACACAAATAGAAAAAGACGCAGAGGTAAGACATACCATTATCCAGTGTATCATGGAGCTGTGGAACCCAAAATGGATGAGAATCTTCTTCAAGAAATCCCAGTTAACCTTATCATACACCTTCTTAATGTCAACCTTAAACGCGCATTTACTAGCAGACTGCTTCCAGCTATACCCCTTCAAGAACTCCTGAGCAAGTAAGATATTGTCACTGATTTGTCTTCCCAGAATGAAAGCGCTTTGGTTGCTATCAATGAGACTGAAAAGACCTTCCTTAAGCCGATTAGTGATGACTTTGCTGATGCACTTGTAGATAACATTTCCACAAGCGATGGGTCTATAGTCAGAGACCTTTAATGGAACTTGCAACTTGGGAATGAGTGAGATTAGGTTGGCATTAAACTCCTCAAGTAATTTTCCCGAACTAAAAAATTCTCTAACTGCAGCACATACATCCACATTCACAATACACCACGCCGCTTTGAATAACTTAGAAGTATAACCATCCGGGCCTGCAGCTTTATCCTCATCAATACTAAACATCGCCTCCTTAATTTCAATATCAGAAATGGGTCTAACTATGTTTAAAGCAACAAGAGCATCAAGTTTCTTAGTGAAAAGATCTGCATAATCATCTAACGGAAGAACTTCATCATCAACCCCCAAAAACTGTTGAAAGTTGTTAACAAAGCACCCCGGAACATCATCACTGATGAGTGTGTAAATACTCATCATTTTTCTATCATCTGAACTGCCAAAACATCCAAAAACACCAAATAATGCATCAAAATTGTAAAAATATTCCAAAAGTGTGTTTTATGTGTTCTAGATGCAAAATGTTTGAAAACAAATGAAAAACAAACAAAGTTTGCACAATTGGCAGTTTCAGTCCCTCAACTTTCACAAATTGTCAAAACTAGTCCCTGAATATTTCAAAACATGAAAAATATCATAAAAGGTCCTTGGGGATTCATAAGTTGTCAAAACAAACCCTTTGAATATCAAAAATCACAAATTTACAACTTTGGTCCCCCAAGTTTGAAAAACGTTTACCCCTTCCCCCTCTCCTTCCCCGTTCACACCACCCCCTCCACCATCCCACTTGCCAGTCACCTCCACCGCCCAAACCATCACCTCACCACTCTCACCTAACCCACTACCCCCACAATTAATGCCACCACCCCCTGTTGCAATTTATAAATTGCAA
>LBNU01035866.1:111094-181696 GCA_014162995.1 Artemisia annua | reverse complement strand
TATATATAATCGTTACATTTTTTTTATAATCGTTACATTTTTTTTTATAATCGTTACATTTTTTTTATAATCGTTATTTTTTTTTTATTTTTTTTATATATAATCGTTACATTTTTTTTTTATAATCGTTATTTTATTTTATTTTTTATTTTTTATTTTTTTATAATCGTTACAATTTTATTATTTTTTTTATTTATTTTTTATTATTATAATAGGTGGTCAAGAAAATGATGATGATGTTGAAGAAGTTGAAGAAATAAAAAACCCGACTAAAGCGAAAAAAGAACCTTGGTCGATGGACGAAGAGGTCGCTTTGGCAAAAGCTTGGGTTCATATCTCGACATGCCCAAAAGTCGGGAATGAACAAAAGAGTGCAAGCTTTTGGAAAAAAAATTCTAGACCATTTCACGATAACCATGGGAAATACTAATCGAACACACCATAGCTTGAACACAAAGTGGAAAAATATGAATACCGAAATAAATACTTTTAACGGGCTATTCATCCAATCGGTATGTTTTTAAACTTTATACTTTTTTATACTTTGTATTTGATATAGTTGTAGTAATTTATACTTGTTACTTTTATAATTGTAGAACCGTGTTCGTGATAGTGGTTGTGACGATCTTGACGTGATGAAAAATGCCATGGCCGATTATACAAGGAAAACAAAAGGCAAGACTTTTACTCATAATGAAGCATGGGAGATCCTTAAGAAAGCAGACAAATGGTTAAAACAACCATGTGTCGTTCAAACATCTTCGTCTAATTCTGATAAACGGAGAAAGTCGTCGGAATCTAGCAATGAAAATGTTGAGACTATTCTTCCGGAGTTGAATGACGACACAATTCCTACACGGAAAAAAGGGCAAAAAGACCGTTAGCGAGTCATCGTCAACGAATAGTGTTGCTGCGACCTTAGAAACTTATGCGGCAAAGAAATCACAAGTAATGGAGGAGGCGGTGGAGAAAAAACATGCAAAGGATGAGTTGGCCGAAAAGTTGATGTCCGCACAACTCAAATGTGTTGAAGAAAAGGCTTTTTTACGAGCGATGAAGTTCTTCAACGACCCGCACGATCAAATAGCTGATCCGGTATGCGAGAAATTGCTATTGCCAAAAAACGTGAGTACGCGGCGAAATATGGATGGCCTTGCAATTTTTAGATATTATTATGTTGTTTTTTTTTCCTAAGCATTATGTAATTTTCTTTGAATTATTAATACAATTTAATGTTTTTGTTTAAATTGTTTAATATAATTAAGAATAAAATAAATAAAATAATATAATTTGAATTTTTTTTGCATCATGAATGCCACTAAAAAATGAAGGTGAGGTATGGTGAATTATGAAATGTGTTGGCAACATTTGATTGGTTAAATTTGCATCAAGGTGAATTATGGTGTGGCATGATTGCCACCCCCTAACAACTTAACTTAACTATAACAACTTAAGTTTTTATATATCTTTAGGCATTAAGCAAAGGCATTAACAGAATATTTAAAAGGCTATCTTCAGGCCTCTCATGGCCTAGATGATATGAGGTGCATCTCATAAACAAAAAATAATTGTTACACACAAAATTGAGCCACGATGCATTTTCAACTAATTCATGTTTTGACAAACTTTTACGCTACGCCGTTATAGGCAAATTTAAAAGCCACCTCTCTATTCATCTGCAGGGTATGTCCACCCCGTCATAGGCAACTGCACTGCTATCTGTTTTATAAAAATCACGTGGTTGTGATAACGCGTTTTTTGGCACAAAATAATACAAATATATTATTGTGAAAGAATCATCGTTTCCTCAACATCATGTGCAAAACTAGCATGCTACTATACGTTTCATTTATATAAAAAAGTTTCATTTGTTATTCAATTATAACAGTGTTTCGTAACTTTTCTTTTTAAATTTTTGATTTATTTGTAATAAGAATTATATACTTTGAAAACTATGAACGGTTATATTAGTGTCAAATAAATCTTGTGTAAAACTTGTTTTTAACTTAAAAAATGTTCATGTTTTACTCAAATTTTGAAAACAATAATTACCATGTTATTAGTGAAAACTATGTGAAGGATTTACAAATTAGAAATTAAAAATGTGTTACTCATCTTCGGATTTTTATAATCTATAAAAACTAAACCTTCTTTTTCAATTCTTATGTCAAACACATTCATGCTCATCCATCAAACAAAAAGACAATAACGTATATTATTTTATAAAAGATTAGGATCCTCTAAGGAATAAATTAATGAAACTTGTAACAAATAAGAGCTTTAACCATTCCTTGTTTAACACATGATAGTAATGTCTAGTAGGTAATAATCTACTTAGAAGAAAACTTAAAATGAGCAAAAAGGAGAAAAAATTATCGAGATTTATCGACTTGAATTATATGCATCTCTATTAATTTAGATGCATCACAATTAGTTTCGAAAGTGATTTTGAAGTGGAAACGATGCAAAGTAGTACTAGCAACAAATTTGACCCGCAAAAGACGAAAAATACATAAGATTTGTCAAATTTGATAAAATGCATCTAATGTATGTATATATGCATCTAATTTTTAACTAAAAATACATTATGATATATCTAAAAAATTAAAGATGTATCTAATCCAAATTAATGGATGTCTAATATGTATTTATAGTTATTTTCATTCTTCTTAATTTAAAAATTCTTTTCATTTTATCTTTAGTCAANTTTTTTTTTTTTTTTTTAGAACGGCACCACACTTGAAATTCGACCCCCCGAGTTAAACCATCCAAACAGGCAGGCCCCGGGACCCGAACCACTAGGAGAGACCCGCGAAAGGAAAACCCCTAGAACTCACGGCTTCGCACTAGGAGGAAAACCTGGATTTTTTGTCACTTGTGAGACTTGAACCCTGGGTAAAACCTCCCCCAAGCTCCAGAAGGAGCCCAGGTGACCAACTGAGCTAAGCGAGTTGGTTTGTTGGAGTAGTTATTAGTTTATGGGAGGTGATTGAGACACTCACACTTTTGATTGGGACACTCAATTGTATAAGCAATTAAAGCACACTGTAAACACTGTACAAGTATGTAATGCACACAGTGGAGTGTCCCAATAAAAAATATGAGTGTGCAAATCATTTCACTTAGTTTATTTATACCTGAAAGGATTTTTTAAAAAGAATCACAAAACTACGCATAAAATACTCATTTTATAAGGTATTTCAAAGTTATTATTGTAAGTAGTAAAATCCATTAGGTCGATTTGAAGCCATCTTTTATATGATAAACCAATTACATTATTTCAGAAATATACTAGTTATAATACCCGCGCACGCGCGGGTTTTTTTTTTTAATTTTTTGAAATAATTATTTAAAAATTTTAATCATATTGTTAATTGCATCTTATCTATATTTTTTGTATTTATCTTCTACTTGTGTTGTGGATAAATATAAAATGTTACCTAATAAGAAAATAATCTTTTTTTTTTAAATATCTTATCTATAATTTTTTGTATTTATCTTCTACTTGTGTTAAGGATAAATATAAAATGTTACTTAATAAGAAAATAATCTTTTTTTTTAAAAAAAATTATTACTAAATAAGGTATGGTTCCAATTTTTTTGAAATGAAAAATTCCCAATAGGGGTTTTGTTTTATTATATAAAAGATTGCTAAAGCAATTTTATTGATAAATAAATTAGGCCAATCAAGTTGCTCTATTTTGACACGTGGCAAAATCGAGCATTATTGGCCAATATCTATCTACCAAGAACAAATCATAATCCTGAATACAATAGTTAATGTTTTTTCTCTCAGCCATTGTGTTTGCCACGTCACTGCTGCCACCTACGATGGTTGATTTGAAAACCCCAGCTAAAGAACAAGTTGAATACATGCTTACTGAAGATGATGATGCTCCATAGCTAATGGCTGATGAAGATGTAAAATTAAAAGTAAGATAAAATTTTAAGGGACTGTTAACAAGGTTTAATACCGTAGTGAATTCGGCTTGTGGAAAACATGGATATCTAAAAAGTGCATTTATGAAAGAGATATTGATGACATCTTGTGGCACAAATATTCAAATTTCTCTAATCTATATATACAACCTCAAAACCATCACTAAACAACACAAAATAATTTTTATACCACCTTGTAGTAATGGCTTCAATGTGCACACTTTCTTCTCCATTTCTCTTATGCAATAGTTCCATAAGTAGAACAAATATTGTTGCATGTAACAAGCAAACATCTACACTAAAACCCCAACTTAAAAATGTTGCTACAATTGAAACCACCAATAGAAGATCAGCTAATTATGCCCCTTCATTATGGTCCTATGATTTTGTCCAGTCTCTTTCTAGCAAATACAAAGTACGTACGATAACATTTTAGTTTGCATAATTTTTTGGGTTAATATTCCGCGCTGCTTCACTCTATCTTGGAGCCAACAGTATACAAATCGTAACATAATCATAACATATGTGCTTGTGGGTATGCAGGGAGATAACTATATGGCAAGATCACGAGCTCTGAAAGGAGTAGTGAGGACCATGATTTCAGAAGCGAATGGAATTGAAAATCCATTGAGTTTACTTAATTTGGTCGATGATTTGCAAAGACTTGGAATATCATATCATTTTTTGGATGAAATAAGCAATGTTTTGGAGAAAATATACTTAAATTTCTACAAAAGTCCTGAAAAGTGGACTAATATGGATTTAAATCTTAGATCCCTTGGTTTTAGACTCTTGAGACAACATGGATATCATATTCCTCAAGGTCTTAACCCCTTTTGATCCGATCGGATTTTACTTGCAGCATATATATCTTGCAAATGTTATCATCGATGTTATAACCCTGTAATGCATTATTTGATTGTTTGGTGTAGAGATATTCAAGGACGTTATAGACGTGAATGGAAATTTCAAGGGAGATGTAATCGGCATGCTAAATTTGTATGAAGCTTCTTATCATTCAGTAGAGGAGGAAAGTATATTGGATGATGCTAGAGAGTTCACATCAAAATATTTGAAAGAAACTTTAGAGAATATTGAAGATCAAAATATAGCGTTGTTCATAAGTCATGCATTGGTTTTTCCACTTCATTGGATGGTTCCACGGGTGGAAACAAGTTGGTTTATTGAAGTTTATCCGAAAAAAGTTGGCATGAATCCCACGGTGCTTGAGCTTGCGAAACTGGACTTCAACATACTGCAGGCAGTTCACCAAGAAGATATGAAAGAAGCATCAAGGTATATGATCTCTAAGGATTTTCTAACTTTATCACTTGTTCCGAATGTAGATCTAATACTTAGACGCGTACATATCTCTAACTGTACCGACGTCATCGTAAAGTTGATCTCACAAAAATCATTGCTAAATACAGGTGGTGGAAAGAAACATGCTGGGAGAAGTTCGGCTTTGCTCGTGATCGTTTGGTGGAGAACTTCATGTGGACTGTTGCTGAAAATTACTTGCCTCATTTTCAAGCAGGAAGGGGAGTTCTCACAAAGGTTAATGCCATGATAACTACTATTGATGATGTTTATGATGTGTATGGTACTTTGCCTGAACTCGAACAATTTACCGACATTATGAACAGGTTGGTGCTAATTAATTTCTATATTTATGTTACTAATACTTCTCTCAATTAGTAGTGTTTGACTTAACGTTTTGAACGAAAATTCCTTGCATAGTTGGGATATCAATGCGATTGATGAACTTCCGGATTATTTGAAAATATGCTTCCTTGCGTGCTACAATGCTACCAATGAATTATCATATAACACATTGACAAACAAAGGATTCTTCGTACATCCTTACCTTAAGAAGGCGGTAATTTTCCCATCTCAGATTTAAATCATAGTATTAATTTTCCGTTGAGTTGTAAATTATTTTTAGTGGCGAAAAACTCACACACACCCATGTGATATGGGATATCAACCCAGAACCACTTGGTTGGCGAGACACACTTAATAACGCACTTTGAATACCACTTGGCCTTTTACTTGTTGGTTAAATTGTCATATGTTGTTTATGAAATTCCAGATTTTCTTTTATGAGATACTAGTAATATGTAAGTGTTTAACTTTGTCTTAATATTCCAGTGGCAGGATTTATGCAACTCTTACATAATTGAAGCTAAATGGTTCAATGATGGATACACACCAACCTTCAACGAGTTCATTGAAAATGCATACATGTCAATAGGAATTGCTCCGATCATCAGGCATGCCTATTTGTTAACATTAACTAGTGTTACCGAAGAAGCATTGCAACACATAGAAAGAGCTGAAAGTATGATTCGCAATGCATGCCTAATTGTGCGACTCACTAATGATATGGGCACATCATCTGTAAACTTCTTATGCCAACCTTATTGACATTTTACTTATTCCTTCTTACCTTTACACGTACCCTAACTAATAGAATCGAAAATATCTAATGAATACCATGTATTAATTTTTTTGTGTTCCAGGATGAGCTTGAAAGAGGTGATATTCCAAAATCAATCCAGTGCTATATGCACGAAAGTGGTGCTACTGAAGTGGAAGCACGAGCGTATATAAAACAGTTCATCATCGAGACATGGAAGAAACTGAACAAAGAACGGCAAGAAATTGGTTCTGAATTTTCGCAAGAGTTCGTTGATTGTGTTATAAACCTTCCTAGAATGGGTCATTTCATGTATACCGATGGAGACAAACATGGTAAACCCGACATGTTCAAGCCGTATGTATTTTCATTGTTTGTTAATCCAATCTAGGGGGTACCCTAAAATTTTCAACTTGTAACTTAATAAACCTATCTCGTTATATGTTGTCAAGATTATTCTTATTGGCTCATTAATCTTGTTATAATGATATCAAAATTTGTACGTCCACCTTTTGATGAACACAATATTGTACTATACCTTGTATGAGTTGAGATCAATGTAGACGCTCATTTAGTATCATATTTGAAGAACCCACATCATTGGAATCATTGTATTCGAAAACCAACTATATAAATCATTGACTCCATAACACAGAACTCTACATTCATTGACTCCATCTTTTTAATCGACTGTGTGTTCTCTGACAACTTACTTCAATAATGAATGTACGGTTTTCCTTCCCAATTCCCAATTTCAAACAACGTGATACATCATTGGTTTGAATCAATAAAACCCTAATTCAATTTTCCAAACATGACCAGCTATGCTCATAATTTTCTTTTCATTTAATTGATAAATTTTGATTTACTTTTATTAACTGTACCGAAGTATTAAATTGTGTCTAAATTTTATTTTTCATGCCATTCAAATGGTAAAAGATCTTAGGCGGTGTTGGTTCTCGATTACCATTTTTCCAAGTTTATGGTTGCAATAAGAGCCCTGTAATGAAGATCAAGGATCAGAGTTAATGCATAGAAATGCGATTCAAGATTTTCCAATAACTCCTTTTAGCAGACATTTCTATGCAGATGCATAAATACATATCATATAGCTTATGATGTACATCTATTTACAATAATATCTTGGGCAACTTCAATAAACATGTAAACATTGTATTAAACGTAGCAGAAGTAAATATAAACGTTTATTTTTTTCATAAGATTCCTTGACGGGAACACATAATTTGTAATGAAGTTTTTCGATATAATGGAGAGATAATTAATGTAATCGAGTACTTTTGTATATTATGCAGATTTCACTTGCATTGTGCTTACATTGTTGATGATGATACCATAAACAAATATTGGTCACATGTGTAATACTTTGATTATCATTACGCAGGTAATATATTCTAGGGTGAAAGCTGAAAACACGCAACATACTTTTTCAAAACACACGATGTACGCAACGAACTTTCAAAATTACACATGTACGCAAGTTATTTTCAAATTTCATACAATATACGCAATATGACCTGGAACCAGCAGGTTACCAGGTTTCAAACTTTGAAAATTGACAGGAATGGTCCCTGTGGCTTGCGTTGACTTTCGCTGGTCATCCTTGGACTTTTTTTCACCTACAAAAGTTACAATAACGGTCCCTATGGTTTCCGTCGACTTTCACATTAGTCCGTTTTTATACCTTTTCACCCGTTCACTTACGTTTTTATCCGTTTTCGTCCGTTTTTTTACGTTTTCGTCGTTTTTAATACAATATTCATCCGTTCTCTTACGTTTTCGTTCATTTTTTACGTTTTTGTTCGTTTATATAAACTTTTTACACACGGTTTTAGCCACGTTTTTATATACGTTTTCACACACGTTTTTACAGAGTATTACATACGGTTTTCACACCGTTTTTTACACAAGTTATTTAATACGTTTTTACACACGTTTTTATATACGTTTTCACACACGTTTTTTACACGTCTTACAAACGTTTTTACCACGGTTTTTTACAGCGTTTTCACAACGTATCCCACATGTTTTTTACAAATGTTTTCACTCACATTTTATACACGTTTTTATAACGTTTTCACCACGTTTTCAAAAAACGTTTTTACACACAATTATTAGTACTATAATTGTCTACATTCATTTCTTACACATGTGTCAACAACTGTTTTCGTTCACATTTTTTATACACGTTTTTACAACACATTTTTACACACGTTTACACATTTAACACGTTCACCATTCTTTTATACTGTTTTTACACACGTTTTTCGGGACTTTTTTTTTCATAATTTGTTTACCGGTTTTTTTCGAATTTTTTTCACCACACGTTTTTATATACGTTTTTTCGCACGTTTCGCATTTTTATTTACTGTTCGTCCATAAAAATAGAAAGTGGAAGAATTTCGAAAAAATTGAAAAAGCCAATTGACAAAAAAAATTTGTAAGGAATTTGAAAACAAATCCGAAGTAAAATCGTGTGTAAAAAGTGAACTGCGAAAAGTCGTGTGAAACGTACGTGCAAAACCGTGAGTGTGAAACGTGGTAATAAAAATGTATGTAACTGGAAAAAGGTTGAGTGATACGGTGTAACAAAATGTGTGGTAATAAAACTGTGTAAAATGTGTGTAGAAAACGTTATAAACATGTGACGAAAACGAATGTTTTAAAAACATGTTGTAAAAAAATGAATGTAAATTATATATAACAACATGTGTGTAAAAAACGTTTATTGACCGTGGGTATATAACAAGTGTGGGTAACAAATGTTTTTGAAAATGTGGTGAGAAAACTTTATCAAAAAATGATTAAAATTATATAACACAACGTGTGTGAAAATGTATGTAAAAAACGTTATGTGTTAAAAACTTTGTCAAAACATGTGTTGATAACGTGGTGGAAGTAGGCTTTGAATGTAAACGTAGTAATGTAACGTGTGTAAAAACGTTATGAGTAGTTGTTATAAAAAACAGGTGTAAACGCGTGTATTAATATAAAAGTATGTGTAAAAATCGTATGTAGATTAGAAACTTGTGTCGAAAACGGTGTGAAAGGATGAAAACGTCTGTCAAAAACGGTGTTGTTGAAAACGTTATATAAAACGTGTGCAAAACGTGGCTAAAATTCATAATTAGTATGCGTATACAAACACGTAAAAAAAATGATAACGAAATAAATGGATAAGAGAACGGTGATGAATATATGATTTGCAATAGTGTGTAAAAATGTCGATTTTGATACGAAAAACAGTAACGTGGTAAGTGAAAACGAGACGAAAACGGATTGAAAATACGATAAGATAACACGGCGTAACGTAGATGGTGTTAAAAAAAAACGTGATGTACTAAATGTAGAACAAGTCGTGTGATACATAAGGAACCGGTTGGTGAAAATTTGTTGTAGTGTAAAACAAAGTCCAAAAGGATAGTACAGGCGAAGTCACGCAAGCCACAGGGACCCGATTGCTGTCAATTTTCAAGTTTGAACCTTGTGCGGATAACTGAGCTGTGTGAGTGAACAAATTTTGCTATTATTGTAATAGAACGATTGACAGAAAAAGTAATAATAATTGCGTCATGTGTAATTTGAAAGTTCGTTGCGATGAACGAAAACGTAACCTCTCGTGTGTGTTTCTGGAAAAGTTATGTGCGATGAGATATTCTGTGCTCTCTAGAAAACCGAGCATATCATTACCTGTCGTAATGAAAGAAACGTCAAAAAAAGTCAACGTTCAAACGAGACAATTACGGAGATGAAAAGTACAATTTTGTTTATGGTATCATCTCACAATGTAAGTAGACAATGCAAGATGACGGAATCTGGCTGAATTCAATATACAAAAAGTAACTCGAAAAACACTTAAATTAACTCTCTCCATAAAATAATATAGAAACAATTCATTAAAAATATGAGTTTCAGTCAAGAGAAATCTATATGGAAAAAAAAAAATAAAACAGATTTATATAACTTTGCTAAAAAAATTATAAAAATAAACAAAGTAATTTTAATAGAAAAAATATGAACCACAAAGAAAATAATTATAAATAGATGATAAAAAAACCATAAACATAATATAGAATTAATGTAATTATGCAACATAAGCATTAAAATGTACTAGCTAAAAGAGTTAATAGAATCTGAATACGCAAATATTCTTTATGCATTAAAAATAGAATCCATGGATCTATCTGTATTTATAACAGCGGAATCTTATGTGTGAAAGTCACTGCAAACATTGGAATAATTGGTGGACTCGTGATTCCGATAACTTCACTTGAGTCTGGTGTATAACCAAAAGTCCTAAGATTGGAACCAGCGAAAGTCATAGGCAAAGTCATAAGAGGACCAATTCTCCTGATCAATTTTTCTTCCAAGTTTGAACCTGGTAACCTGTGGTTCAGTTTCATATTGGGTACAGTCTGTACATGTACAGGAATTTGAAAAGTTTAATAACTCTAGCACATACATTTGTCGTATTTTTTATGAAATATTTCATGTGCTCGACTTACAGTCGCTTTGTTTGGTAAAGTCTGTGTATGTTGCGATGTTTTACTATGTTTTCTTTGACTCTCCCGATATGATATAATTCAATATGGATTCTCAATCAAAGTTGCGTCTCAGTATATCATGAATATGTCGGGAGATATGGATTTTGGAGTGCAAAGAAAAGAAAGTCATATTACTCTATATCAACTCTCAGATAGATTTATGATTTGCAAGTACAGCATGAGCTAGTCGATCTTAATAACGTGGGGCATTGTGTATGTGTAGTAGAGTCTGTGGTAATAGAATGGCATTATGAATTTTGAGTTTGTTTTTTTTTTTTTATTTTTATTGTTTTTTTTGTTTTTTTTTTTTTTTACATTATGATATCAATTATTTGTGGGTTATATCAAATTATGATTAATTTACATATATTATTGTATGAGCGTTCATACATCATAATCTATTATTATTATGTAGTACAATTTATTCCGTTTTTGTGTTACTATTAATAGAGAGTTTTAGATTTTCTCAAGCTATGGTATTTCATTTTTTGTTTTTTAATAAAACTAGTTTTTGATCAAACCTGTCTCATAGATAATCTGAGAACATAAATTCTTTTTATTTAATTTTAATTAACGAAGGGTTACATGGATTATCTCTCTCACTTCCTCTTNAAAAAAAAAAAAAAAAAAAAAAAACTTAATTAATTTGCCCCCAAAACATTTTTTTGGGTGGAAGGCCGTAAGGGGGGGCATTTCCCATAAATAAATCCTTTTATAAAAATTGTTGGTTAAAAACCTAAAAAGCAAAAAAAACCTTGAGGAAAGGGGGGAAAAAAACCCCCATTTAACCTCCCAAAAATTTAATGAAGGGAAAAATTTTTTCCAAAAAAACCAGAAGCCCCCCAAAAACTTTTTAAAGAAAAAAAGGATGTTTAATTCGGGCTTTGCTAAGGGAAAAAAAAACGGCCAAAGGGGGGGGTTAACCAATTTTTTTTTCAAAAAGAACGCTTAAAAAACCAAAAGCTTTGGAATGATTAAAGGAACAAAGTTAAAAACAAAAGGGAATGGTATAAACTTTTAGGGCCCAATAAAACCCAAAGATCAAGCCTAAAGATTTATTTTGGATTTTCCCCAAAAAAAAAAAAAAAAAAAAAAAAAAAAAACAAACAAAAAACCAAAAAAAAATATGGTTGGTTAGTTTTTTTTAAGAAAAACGTTTTGGAAAAAGGGTTTTAAAAAAGGAAGGGGGATTTGGGAAAAAAAGCCCCAATGGGATTGGGAAAAGAAAAAAAAATTAACCATTGAAAAAGTTGGAAACCATAATTAAAGAAGGGGACGGGAAAACAAAACCTGGGGAAAAATGGGAAAAAAATCCGGGAATTTTTTTCCAAAAAAAAAAATAGAGGGAAAAAAAAAAACCTAGGGAAAAAAAAAAAAAACACAAAAAGGGATGAACACCCCATGAAATTCTTAGGAGCTTAAATTTTTTTTCCCAAAAAAAAACAAATGGAACGAAAAACAATACTAAAACTTTTTTTTTTCCCCAATTAAAATTGAGGATTATTGTTAAAACAAAACATCCAAAAAAACCACCCAAAAAAAAAACCTTCACCCCCCCCTTTTCCAAAAAACCCAAAATCACCCCCCCCCAACCCAACTTTTCAACCCAAAAAAAAAAAAACAAAACCCAAATTCAAAAATAAATTTTTTTTCAAATTTTTTTTTTTTTTTCCCAACCGGGGTTTTGTTGTTTAAAAAAAACTTTTTCTTTCAAGTAAAAAAACCAACCCCCCCAAAAAATTTTTTTCAATAATTTTTTTTCCCCAATCCAAAATCAAAAACCTAAATTTCAAAAAAAGTTGAAATAGGTGGTTTTTTCAAAAAAAAAAAAAAAAAAACATTTTTTTAAAAAAAACCCCCCCAAACCCCAAAAAACTTCCAAAAACAAAAACTTTTTCCACCCCGGAATAATTTTGAATCCCAAAAATTTTTTCGGGGCCTTAAATTTTTTTGTTTTTCTCAAAAAAAAAGAGGTTTTTTTTTAAGAACAAAAATGGGGAAGGGGGGAAAATTTTTATGAAAACCAAAAAACTAAAGAGAAAATTTGTTAATTAAAACCCTTTGTTGAAGGGATTGACCTAAAAAAAATAATTAAGGGAAGGCCCCCCAATTTCAAACCCGGAAACCAAAAAAAAATGGGGGGGATCGAAACCCAAATGAAAGGTGGGAATTAAAGGATGTTCTAATTTCAAAAATGAAATAAAAAAAAAAAAAAAACCCCCAAAAACAGGGAACGAAAAAAAAAAACTTTTTTTTAAAAAAAAAAACCCAAAAAAAAGGTTTTCCCAAAAATTAAAAGGCCAAAAAAATTTTTTGGCTTAAAAAATGGGGTATTTTTTTCCAAAAAGGAAACAAAAAGAAGATGAAAAAAAGGAAAAATAGTTTTTTTTTTTCCAAAAGGGGCAAAAGCAGAAAAAGAAAGAAGGGCTAAAACCAAAAACCCCAGATAAAAAAAAAAAAACCCATTTTTGGCAAAAAAAAAAATTAGAATTTTTTTGGAAAAAAGAAAGTTTTTTTTTTTTGGGCCAAGCCTGTAAAAAAAAAAAAAAGCCAAAAAAAGGGGATGGAAAAATTAATAAAGAATTTAAATTAACTTTTTTGGCCATTTTAAAAAGCTTGCTTAAACAAAACCAAAAAATGGGGAAAAAGTTAACAAAAATTTCAACCTTGATTGTTAAAAAAAAAAATCTTTTGGCCATTTTTTTCTACAATTTTTTGGGAAAGAATTTAAAAAAAAAAAAAGGGGGAAAAAAAAAGAGAAGTTTTATTGTTTTCACCAAAAAAAAAAAAAAACCGAAAAAAAAGGGCTTTCAATTAAAAAGAAAAAAAAAAAAGAAAAAAAAAAACTCTTGGGGGGAAAAAAAAAAAAAAAAAAAGGTCTTTACAAAAAGGGAACTTTATTTTAAAAAAAAAAAAGCACTTTTACGGAACTAAAAAAACAAAGCACCCCCACTGCAATGGAAAAAAAACAATTAAAAACTTTGACCCCAAAAAAAAAAAAAACCTTTTGGAAAAAAGTCTTAGGATTTTTCCAAAAAAAAAAAAAAAAAGAAGGGGGAAAAAAAAATGCTGCAATTTAAGGAACAAAAGCGATCTTTACACGAAAAAAAACTACAAAAAAAAAAAAAAAAAAAAGGAAACTTTTTTCAACACTTGGCTTTTTAATTAAAGGGAGTCTTAAATTTTTGGTTTTTGGATTTGAATCTAATTCATTTCAACTTTTTTTTTGGCAACCCACCAAAAAAAGGAAGGGAAGAATTGAACAAAGAAATTTTTTTAAAGCTTAAAAAAAAAATGGAAAAGAAAAAAATATATTCTTATAAAAAAAAAAAAAAAAAGAAAAAATCTGCAATTACGGCAAAAAAAAAAACAAAAAAAAAAAAAAAAAAAATTTTTTCTTTTTAAAAGGGGAAAAGTTTTGGGAAAAAGTTTTTTTTGGGATTTTGGCAAAAAAAATGAAAAAAAACCTTAATTTTAAACCTAAAATGTTATTTCCCAAAAGGAAAACAAAGGGACTTTAACCAAAGAAAAACCACCAAAAGAAAAAGGGAAAACAAAAATGGTCAACTCATCAAAAGTAAATTTTAACCAAAAAAAGATAGCGTCTTAATTGGATGTCTAAACGATTAATTCTTAACCTTTCAAAAAAAACACCAAAAAAGGGGACCCGGAAACTTTTAAGTACTCTTATTTAGGATTACTTAAAAAAAGTTTCTTTTTTTTTAAAATGCAGGGAAAAAAACATAAAAAAAAGGAAGGCCAAACTTTTTAATTTTTTTTGAAAAAAAAAAAGGCCAATTTTTTAAGAAACAAAGTACTTTACGTTTTATTTGTTAAAAGGAAAAAAAAAAAAACAATCAATACGTGTATCACCTACAAACATAATGGAGAAACAAAATACAAGGCTTTAGCGACGTAGTTATGAGTCAACACTCAAGAAGGCAAAGGAACTACTGGAATTATTTTCTATTATGGTGAATCGCCAATAAGCTAGAGCACAAAGAAGCAAGCCACTGTAGCATTATCATCATGCGAATCTGAATTTATTGCAGCAACTGCAGCAGCAACACAAGCATTATGGTTAAAAAGACTACTTAGCAGGCTTACACACTCAAATGAAGAAAAGGTAACTATTATGGTTGATAACAAATAAGCTATAGAACTAATGAAGAATCCCGTCTTTCACGGAAGAAGTAAACACATCGATACGAAGTATCAATTCATACGTGAATGCATTGAAAGAGAAGACTTACAAGTCGAATTTATAAGCGGAGAATATCAGAAGGCTGACATACTAACAAAGGCACTTCCAAAGATCAAATTTCTAACCATGAGGCAACTCATTGGAGTTAAAGATCTAGGAGATAGAGATTGAGATTAAGGGGGAGAATATTGGGTTAATCACAATCCTATCCGATTCTACCCATTTAAAGGGTCAAACCCGAAGTCAAAGTCAACCATTATAAAAAGTCAACTATCAAGAATAACTGCCATTTAGCAGTTACATTTTGAAGCGACACATCTGTTGGTCGAACCTTTTAGAACCGAACCAACACAACCATTCAAACACACCTTTCACTTCTTATAAATAGAACAAATTCTGTAAACAATTACATTGATGACAAGTTTATTATTACAAGTTATATAAAAGTTATTTAGTGTTTATTTCAATTCAATACTGGTATATTGTGACTTGACCGTTAGACCATAAAGATCCACGTTTGAGGCCAACAATAACATGAGTGTGTTGTACCGGTTGGGTAAAGGGGGTTGGGTCAAAATGGTTTATTTTGAGTTTTTTTTTTAATTATTATTATTGTTATTATTATTATTATTTTACCGTTTGAGTATTTTGACCATTTGAGATTCCAAGTTCTCTTATACTTTTTTGTTTTTCTAATAACTGTTTTGATCAAAATGTCTCAAATTTGATAATTCTTTTTTTAATTTAAGGGTCATGATTCTTACACAATTTAATGGCTTCATATAAAAAAATGAATCATAATGTTTTATGCATTAAAATACAAATTTTAGAATGTTTTTGACCCGAGTTACCTTAGATTTTTCCAGTTTGACCCATTAGAAATAAGATATAAACCTGATTGATCCATTCATCAGTAAGTTCAAGAATCATATGCAGTTCTTAAAATGGATGCAAGAATTGTTTTAAAGGTCACAATAGTCGTTCTCAACATGCAGGAAGCTGATTTCCCTTGTACTCTGTGAGTTTAGCGGAAATCAGTTATATGGATACTTTAAATATGGTAATAACATGAGTGGGTTGTGCCGATTGGGTAGGATGTTGGGTCAAAATGGGTTATTTTGAGTATTTTTTTGAAATTCATATTGATTATACAGACCGTTTGAGATTCAACGCATATTTCTTAAACGTTTATGACCATTTGAGATTCCAAGTTCTCTTATACTTTTTTGTTTTTCTAATAACTGATTTGATCAAAATGTCTCAGATTTGATAATTCTTTTTTAATTTAAGGGTCATGATTCTTACGCACTTTTTGATGCACAGGTTTCTTATGAATTCCAGGATCGAAATATGAACAAGAATGACAAGAATCTGATTCTATATTACTAACAACATAATCTGGTTACATTGTATATTTGACACACTTTACAACTAATACATACATCTGTTTATATAGAGGTTCCAGCGAACCATCATGTCCCTTCATGAAAGGGTATAACCGAATAACTACCATAACTAACTTTATAACTACCATAACCGCTATTCGGTTATTAACTAACTAAACTAACACAAACAGCCCTTAGGCTTTTCGTTTGTTACCTATACACCTTGTCCAACAAGACTTATACAATTAACGTCCAACAATTCCTCTCTAATTGTTTAAGTCTTGTTCTTCCTGTTTTCTATTCGGTGTTCACCAAATTTGTTGTTGTCGCCTCGTTGTTGTTTTTCTCAACCCAATTCGTACAACAATTAACAAACCCTATGCTTCTTTCTTTTGTTGTCGAATTCCTTCTGTTCCAACGAACCAAAACAAATCCTTCTATTTCGGTATACCACTTATTCCCACGTTGCTATGTTCCTTTGTGTGTTGACTTGACTTCGTCTCCACAACCGTCCCCTAGACTCCTTCTTGTTCACGGTATCCTTCCAACCAAGCCTAGTTGTTCTCGGTCTCCTTCCAAGTGAATCTACGTTGTGTTGTTGTTCCTTTTACTTCAAAATCCAAGTCTTTTCCCCACACAACCTTGATACTCTTCTCGGTATCTTCAACAAAACCAAACGACTGTTTGTTTTGTTCCTGTTTCGTTGTTGTTGTTAACCTTGTGTCGCTTCGATGTGTTTTCCACAAACAATCCTTTAGTACTCCTTTGTTCTTCTCGGTTATATCACAAACCTTTTCCACCACAACAACCTTCAATCCTCGCGTTTTACCCCGCGTACTTATCTTTCCCTTTGTGTTTGTTTAAACCCGGTTTCACAAAGTTTTATCCCACTCGTCTTTTACCACAAGACGACGTTTACTTCCCTTCTATGTCGCGTTACAAGCAAACCCACAGAAGTCTTTTTCCGCTAGCCTCTTCTTTCTTGTTCCACGCTATCCTTCCAAGCGTCAAGAGTTTTCTTTTTCCCTTTGTTGCCGCGTTAGGCAGTTATCAACAAAGTCTCTTTACAATATTGTTTTTCCTTCCCTTTGTCGTTGCGTTCGCGTCCCAACAAAGTTTTCTCCCACCAATACGTTTGGTGTCAACGTTTGCTACTCCACACAAGTTTGATCGTGCACTATCTCCCTTGCGTCTCCTAATTATTCAAGTGTCGTTTCTGTTTTGAAACAAACACTCTTCCCACCGAGAAACTCCTTGTTCCCAGCGTGCTCTTTATCCCTTTCTCGTTTACTGTTCTTGGTTCCAATCAAAACCAAACAGTAATATAGTTCTTGTTCTTTGATTTCTTTCAGACATATCAAAGCAACAGTAATTGGTGTCCTTTACTTCCGTGTTCTTCATTCCCTAGTTTTCTGAGATGAAAAAACGTTGGCCTTTTGATCAATACGATCAGAAGTGAATCAAATTCTTGCAATCTTGGAACCTTTGGCTCTGATACCACTGATGCACAGGTTTCTTATGAATTCCAGGATCGAAATATGAACAAGAATGACAAGTATTGGGTTAATCCCAATCTTACCCGCTTTCTACCCATATAAAGGGTCAAACCCGAAAGTCAAAGTCAACATTAAAAAAGTCAACTCTAGAAATAACTGTCAAATGGCAGTTACAAATGAAGCGACACAACTGTTGGATCAAACCATTACAAGCCGAACCAACACAATGCTTCAAACGCATCTTTTCATTCATTATATATAGTTCAATTTCTGTAAACACAATTACTAGATGACAAATTATTATTACAAGTTATAAAAAAGTTATTTAGTGATTATTTCAATTCAATTTCAATTCTGGTATATTGTGATTTGAACGTTAGACCAATAAAGATCCACATTTGGGCCAACAATTGGTATCAGAGCGGTTTGGATTAAACTAACCATATCATCATATACCAAGTTTTAATTTTTACTGTTTGAATCGAATAATAAAGAAACCCAGGTCTCTGTAATATTTTTTTTGCAAACTCATAACGAACACGGCAACATAATCAATCTGTTGCGTTCATACAAGGGATAACATCATCATAATTGTCGCCTCGTAATTTATAATTACCGGCATCAATAGAAGGCACCCCTTATTTTTTTGCAAAAAAAACTTAATCACCTTTCAATACCGAAATCATACAAGACCCAGATCAGTTTTTATAAAAAAAACATCATTCTACCCAGAAAAACATAAACCCATACGGTTAGTCATCATCAAGGGGCACAAATCAGATTCATAATAAAGGAACAAACACACCTGTTGTTTCCTGGAGAATCAAGCACCCTTGATTAATTGATTGAAACATCATACGATTCAACATAACACGGTAGAAGAATCCCACAAGTGGATCAACCGGCGTTCGAGAGGAACACACCAACCGTGGAGAAGAAGAGGTTAACCAAAAGCCATATACTCGGCGGTCAACCATTCGAAGAAACCAAGCAGAAGCAGTTTCTAAGTCTCAATAGGAAGAGACATCTTTTATCTCTTTGAAGAGATTAACAAAAAAGAGGCGGATATAAAACCAGGGCAACACGTGAACCACAAAAGAAATAGGGCTACGGGTATTTTAACCCCCCCAGGTTCCAAAATTACACAATCCACCCTTATATTTTATTTTAATTATACTTACTATATTAGTTTTACAAATTAATACATAGTATAGTTTTTTGATAAGTTACTTTTCATTTATATTATAGTATCTTATCATATTTTAGAATATAATAACCTAGTGATTACACTACTTATTATATTATTAAGAATAATTTTTAAGGAGTAATTAACCTTAGGTTATTCATTTTTGAATATACAAGAGGATAGTTTTTGGATTAAAACTAGTCCTATAAAGTTTTGCTTGTCATTTTAGACACAAACTATTAAAAGTGCGCTAGAAATTTTATAACACACTTAGTGTTAGATTTTAGGAGATTACTTAGTCATTTACTTTATTTTTTTTTAAAAAAATGACAAACGGTGGAAACGGTGGAAATAAAGAGACTGGTGTAAACAACACCAATCCTCAATTTCAATGCCCAATTTTAAAACCAGCGAATTACTCGTTATGGGAAATTCGCATGCAAATTATTTTAGAAGCAAATGGGTTATGGGAAACGATTGAGCCAACTGAAAATACTCAATCTGATAAGAAAAAGGAAAAAACTGCAATAGCATATCTTTACCAATCCTTACCCGAAGAACAATTAGTTCAAATAACAAAGCACAAAAACCCAAAAGCAATATGGGACGCTTTAAGATCTAGACACTTAGGCGAAGAAAGAGTACAACAAGCCAGACTTCAAACACTCAGATCAGAAATGGAGATGTTTACTATGAAGGAAGATGAAACCATCGACACCTTTACAGAAAAACTAACAACTCTTGTAAACAAAGCCGCTAGTCTAGGACACACAATAAAAGATACAAATTTAGTCAGAAAATTACTAAATGCTGTACCGGATAGGTATTTGCAAATAGTAGCATCTATAGAACAATATTCAGACTTAAACACTATGACATTTGAAGAAGCCATAGGAAGACTTAAAACCTATGAAGAAAGGATTAAGTTTAAGAAGAATAAGGACAATAACGATCAAGATAAGTTATTGTTTACACATCACGACAATAACATTACTCATGGAAGACACTGTGAAAAATGTGGACAAGAATTGTTGCAAAGCCAAGAAAATAATTTCAAGAAAGAATCAAACAGCAAATCAAATAAATTTACTCATGATAAGAGTAAGGTGCAATGCTTCAAATGCAAGGAATATGGGCATTTTGCAAACAAATGTCCATTAAAGAAAGAAGAACAATCCAATCTCATTGAAGAAGACTTGGAACCAACATTACTTATGACAACTATTGAAGAAGCACCAGGAAATTTCATTAACCAAGAAGAATCACGAAGCAAGAATGGAAGGAAATTCCATTCAACTTCAAATTGACAATATCAAATATTGAACAATAAGGAGTTTGCAGTTAAAGCTTAGATGGTGGTATAACCGAAAGCATAAGTCAACCTGGAATTAAGGAAGATATATATACGCTGCAAGAACTCCAATAAAAAGACAAGGTGTTGGTGGCATAACCAACCAAAATTCTGATCAACATGGACATAATGAAGATCACAACAATAAAGGTGGAAGCAACCGAAAGAAAATTGATCTACCTGGATTTAAGGATGATCACAAGCACTACAACAAATTAAAACAGTAGTAGCTCAAATGGTGGATTTAACCAGAAGATGAATAAAAAAGACTTAAAGATCAAGGAGATGACGATTGTGATTAAGGGGAAGAATATTGGGTTAATCCCAATCTTACCCGCTTTCTACCCATATAAAGGGTCAAACCCGAAAGTCAAAGTCAACATTAAAAAAGTCAACTCTAGAAATAACTGTCAAATGGCAGTTACAAATGAAGCGACACAACTGTTGGATCGAACCATTACAAGCCGAACCAACACAATGCTTCAAACGCATCTTTTCGTTCATTATATATAGTTCAATTTCTGTAAACACAATTACTAGATGACAAATTATTATTACAAGTTATAAAAAAGTTATTTAGTGATTATTTCAATTCAATTTCAATTGTGGTATATTGTGATTTGAACGTTAGACCAATAAAGATCCACATTTGGGCCAACAACAAGAATCTGATTCTATATTACTAACAACATAATCCGGTTACATTGTATATTTGACACACTTTACAACTAATACATACATCTGTTTATATAGAGGTTCCAGCGAACCATCATGTCCCTTCATGAAAGGGTATAACCGAATAACTACCATAACTAACTTTATAACTACCATAACTACCATAACCGCTATTTGGTTATTAACTAACTAAACTAACACAAACAGCCCTTAGGCTTTTCGTTTGTTACCTATACACCTTGTCCAACAAGACTTATACAATTAACGTCCAACACTTTTATGGCTTCATATAAAAAGAAATGAAATTTTTATGTCGATTGTATCAGGAAAGTAGGAAACCAAGGTCTTCTGCGCTGATGTGAATCAGATGTTTGTTGACAAAGAGTGTTGGATCAAAATCAGCCCAGTCAAGTTGGTGCATTACCTTATTGTTTTATAAATAGCTGACATGTTGAGATTGAAGCATTTAATTAACGGCATTCTCCTGTTACAGTAGTTGAAATTGGGGTGTGGCATTGTTGTTGTGGCCTACAATTATAAGGTACTGTTATTATTTGTTTTTTACTTATTTTTGTGTTGAATTACATGCTATGTTCGTTAGGAGATTGTGGCTTAATTTATGTAAAACCACCATTTTTTTTGGGTGGTCTTTAGTCTCTTCTATAATATAGATTGATACTTTCTTTGTGATGACCAAAACAAGTAAACACCTTTACTTAACTCAAACAGTTGTGCACACACGCCAAAGGAAAGATGGATATGTATAGGATGATACATACGATGAAACACGGAAAATTCTAAGATAATATTAACACTTCCATATATAGTTATGCTATATTCAGTTAAGTTAGTAAAGTTGTTATTTAAGCTAGGAATGTTTGCAGGACTAATGCAGAACTACAAGAATTTAAAAGATGGAAGTGCTTCCAAGATCCTGTTCTAGATCGTCTTAATGGTATTAATGTTACTAATTGGCTGATAGAGAAGGTGAATGGTGGTGAGAAATCATATGTGATTCCATGGGAGCTTAAGAAATCGGTGAAAGCCATTAAAGAAGCTGATTGTCTGGTGGTTGAAATCGAAAGGGAATGATTGAATGAAATGATCAAGAATGGAAGTAGCTCGACCTAACAAAGGATCATGAAAGATAAGTTTGATCTAGAAGCAATGCGTCAAAGAAAATGACGACCAGCATGGCAAGTTTAGAAGATGTAGTGCGGAAGCTTATAATAGAATTATGGTCTGGAGTTGCTCGAGTGTTTTGTAGTAGATGGCTAAGTAATACAATATGACACTAAATTCCAGTCAAACTAACAACTAAATCTCTGTGACCCCTGAGGGTTTAATTAACTTAGCCATTTTATCCTTTCTTGTCATATGTAGTCATTGAGCTCGAGTACTTGACAACAACACTGTTGGAAAATTTAGTGCACTTGAGGGATGAGTTCACACCTGGTAATGGGTTTGGAGGTACGGAGTGTACACCCATTTGGTCCATGAACACCCTGACTCAATTGTGGTTATGCTAGTGGATTCTGCTGCTAGTGGGAATCTGCTGCTAGACTCTGCTGCTAGTGGACTCTGCTGCTATTATGATTCTGCTGCTGATCCCACTGCTAGTGTTAGCAGTTCCCACTGCTAGTGTAAGCATCCAACTGTTGTTAGTTTCCACTGATAGTGTTAACATTACCACTGCTAGTGTTATTATTTCCACTGATAACCACTGATTCCTACTATTATGGAAAGTATTATGTTATAATTAATGGGCCGTTAATTATACATAATTCCATGGGCTAGGGTTTGAGTAAACTCTATTATAAATAGAGGTCATAACACATCTGCATGAGGACAATCAACACAAACCCTAAACACTTGAATACGATTAGGTTCTTGATTTGTGCCTAAAACAAGAACATTACTTGGTCTTATCCCATAGAGATATTCGTGTAACCCAGGCATAAGGTCGAATAGTTTCTATTGGAAAGTGATAACACGATTTCAAGTGAATATCCGGTACTCATTGATTATCTTTACCCTGTTCTGGGAACACTCAAACACATATAAACCAACAAACACAAGCTAATAAAGCCCCTACTCGAGGTATTTGAGCCTCTTATACTACCTTCAAGTTTCGCAGTCTAGAATCCGGTTTTTAATATTTGTATTGAAAGACCAGAGATGAAAATCTTGAGCTCAAACTATATTAGGAACTGAGCTCAAGCTTATAAAGCTCCTACTTGAGCCCTTTGAGCCTTTTCTAATATGTAGGTGTAATTGGTTTGAATGTGTTATATATTATATTGCTTTCAATTTCTACACAATAACGACGCAGGTAACGAGACTGCTTCCAGGTAGATCTCTGGCTAAATGTATGAAAATGAGTGTGATAGAACACCAATTTTATTTTATTTTTCAATTTCTAAGTATGTTACTTATTTATCTAAGGGTTTAAGAAGAAAAATGGAATTTTGAAAGAAACAGAGGATGTATTCATTGATCTCAATTGTTAATATTGATTTGAATTCCTAGGAAACTATATTTAACTATTTGTGGAAATGACTAATTTTTGAACTAAAGACAATGTTTTGGATGTATAATGGATTGATGATAGAATAGGTAAGGTCATGTTGTTGCGCACATATCATACGAATAAGCAAGAAGAAAGAAACAATGGGATGCTTTTGTCATTTTAGATGCCATTTTAATTGATGTTCTTGGCTTTTCTAATATCAGGTTCTTTGTGATTTATGTGGTGTTTGAATGTGCGCTATAGAACATATCTTATTTATAAAGTAAAACCATTTTACTTAAACATTACAAAGGTGAATTTACCAAAATAATCTGTTCTTTATGTAAAAAGGTAATCACGGTTTAATCTACGAACTTTCTCCACTCTCCATCACTCCACTTTTCCTCTTTATTAGCAAATTGTGATTGGGTGTAGTTTTGGAAAGAAAAAGTTGATATGATGCTAATGTGACGGGGTAACTACAAATACTTACGGTCACCATTAGCATCTACCTAATAGTAAAACTTTATGTCAAAACCCCGTGCGTGCACAGGTTTTATAACTAGTTATTCATAACAAGAGAAGTGGTAGTAATACGGTTGCAACTCATGGCTGCCTTCCAAGTTTTCCCACTCCCCTAACTTTTTGTTGACTAATCAACCCCACACACACACTCTTTAGTCATAATTTTAGCTGCTTAAACAATTTGTACCACAAAGTTGTAAAAATTATGTAAATAGCTTCAGCATAAGCTTACATTAGGCTTTATCAATCCAAAACTTACCAATCTTATAATTAAGTTCCAACATGCAATATATACTATTTACTTTTGCATGTGATAACATGGAGTGTTTTGCGTCAGTTTAAGGAGATCTAGCTATCTTAAGAATTTTGAGGATTGAGATTCCAACATGGTTCAATTTATAACTAGTAATTGTAACATTTTGCTCCCTTTTGTTGAATACTAAAGTTCAAAATTGAATAAATAGGTATGCGCTTCCTTTAATTATATATTTATTTGGATCGTCATATAATCCTTGATGTTAAAACTAAAGGGCTTGTGTCCCAATGGTATCTCTTGTTATGAGAGAAACTCTCAAACCCAGTGGTTGTGGATTCAAGTCCTGCTTACGACATGTGAGATAGTTTGTGGTGTATATTGTGTGAGATAGTTATTTGGTCTAACTCTTAATGCACATCAACGTTTAAATATATATTATATGACATGGTTTTCAGAACGAAGAACTATGAAAATAAAACAAAAACTAAATATTGTTACTTAAGGCTGGGTATAGCAGTGACTAACATCATCACCGCCAAGTCAACGTCACATCATCTTTTCACTCGCCGCCAACATCAACACCAACAAGGTTAATTTAATAACACAACCAACTTCACCACCTAGATATACCCCACCTAAACATAAATATACCCCACAAAAACCAAATCACACACACAAATCTCTCACAAGTCGGTCAGTCCACAGACTGACTTTTGCTCAAAATCGGAGAAGGATGCATGAGTCGAAGTGAGTGTTTTGGTGTAGGACGCGTGGGTGGGGGAAGACGTGTCTAAACCCTCCATACTACATGTCTACACCTAGTCTAACCATATTTAACATTCATTAATTATGCATGTCAATCAAATAATAAATTTTGTTACTCCTTTTTTAAGGAAATTATGTTACTATTGATAAAAATATTGTCATATGTCAAAACTCCTAGACATCTGTAATAGGGTGATGAAACTTCTTCTCTTAATGTCTAGCTGTTTTTTTTCTTTGAACGGTTTTGAATTTGTTGAAAAGAGTTTAGCAAGAAGCTAGAACAAACAAAATTCATATTAGGGGGTGGCTATGGTTTCGGTATGGCATTCGGCATGGTCCATGCCAAGCGGCATGGCCATTGCCTCTTGTTCGGCATGACAAAATCGGCAACCATTTCGGTATGTTTTACCGAATCGGCAAGGAAGAAAGCCATTCAATTTTCGAACGTTGGAACATTAATTTTTATAGCCGTTTGGCATTTAAAAAAAAAAAAAAAAATCCTTTAAATATACAATTTCAAATCATAACTTCACACAAACAATTCACACAATATTTATCATCAAATCACACAATATTAACCATGTCTTCATCCTCATCTTCTTCATCCGGAGACGAGTTAATTATTCCCTCCGACTCTTCCGAACTATGGTTATCCGGTAGTAACTTCGAAACCCTTTTAGCCGCGTACGATGCCCTTGAAGACACGGCAAGCTCTACCGAAACCCGGGGTATGTCTCCCGTTTTCGTGAAAGAGCTTTACAAACTCTAATGAATGACTATTTCGTCGAACAACCAAAGTTTAACGAACATGTTTTTCGTGATCGTTTTCGTATGAGTAAAACCTTGTTTTTAAAAATTGTTGGTGATATTGAAGCGCAATTCGAATGGTTTCAAGCGGGTCAAGACGCGAGGGGAAAGAAAAGTTTCACGGCGTTACAAAAATGCACATCGGCCATTCGGCAACTTGCAACGGGTGAACCTCCGGATAGATTTGATGACTATTTAAACATGGCACGAAGAACGTCAGGTTATTATTTTTTTTTATAAATTTTTCGCTATTAATTTTTTTTAAATAGTTTTTGTTATTATTTTTTTTAAAAAAGTTTTCGTTATTTATTTTTTATTAAAAGTTGTCGTATTTTTTTTATTTACTATTTAATATTTTGTAGGTAAATGCCTTGATAAATTTTGCGATGCGATTATAATGTTATATGGTCGAGAGTTCTTACGTAGGCCGACAACCCATGACGTTGCACGCTTATTCGAGGCACATGAAGAAAAACATCACATTTCTGGAATGCTTGGTAGCATTGATTGTACACATTTCGTTTGGCGAAATTGTCCTAAACATTTGAGAGGCCAATATAAGAGAAGTGATCACCAATACCCGACTATTATGCTTGAAGCGACGGCTTCAAATGATTTGTGGATTTGGCATTCGTTTTTTGGTCCTCCCTGTTCAAACAACGATATCAATGTTTTGAGTCAGTCTCCATTGTATGTTACGGAGCGAAATGGAACGGCACCAAACAGTTCATTTTTTTTGGGTGGACGGCTTTACAAACGTGGATATTATCTTACCGATGGAATCTATCCTAAGTATTCAACATTTGTTAAAACATATCCGTATCCCACTGACCCGAAGGAAAAGAAATTCAAGAAGCTACAAGAGTCTGCAATAAAGGATGTCGAACGAGCTTTTGGTCGTCTAAAGGGAAAATGGTTTATTCTCAGTCGTCCTCTCCGGGCTATGTCCGTCCAAAAGATTCAAAAACTCGTTTATACGTGTATTATATTGAACAATATGATTTTAAAAGACGATGAGATGGCAATATCACCGGTTCATATAATGGATCCGCCGGTCGCGCCAGTTTATGACCCGAATGTACTACCGGAGTTACTCGACGAAGATATCCATAACCGTCTCCGATATGATCTTACGGAGCACGTAGCGGCTCAAGACTTACCATACCTCGATGACTAGTGATTTCCTATTTTGTTTTTTTTTCTAAGTATTATGTAATTTTCTTTGAATTATTAATGAAATATAATGTTTTTATTAAATTGTTTAATATAATTATGAATATAAAAGATAAAAAATAAAATTAGTTTTTATTTGAATCATGGTTGCCACTAAAAAATATGGTGAGGTATGGTTGAATCATGCAATGTGTTGGCTTAATTTGATTGGTTAATGACGAATCATGGGGAGGCATCGAATCATGACTGCCACCCCCCTTATAAGAGTACTAGCACACTGCGAATATAAATGAAACTTCAAAATCGATCTCGTGGTCTTCGAAATCATTGTTGATTTGGGAATTAATACTTTTAGGAGCATACCTATCCTTGTAGATCGGGCCATGGCTCGTTCTAGAACCTCAAAATAAACTTGAAATGAAACTGCAAAATCCATCTCGTGGTTTGTCAAAAGTGGATATGAATATAAATTGTGATAGCCCAATCTACAAGGATGGGTATGCTCCTAAAAATAGATCTTACTGCCCATCAACAATGACTTCTAAGACCACTAATCTAGAAATTCTGTTGAAATGTGGCGAAAAATTAAGATACCCTCTTCTTTTCGACACTTCCACGTCACAATTTAACTATCATGAAGTCATGAACTACGACAAATAATAACCAATAGGGAGACTGCTTTCACTAAGAGATACTTTCATATAAACTTACAAACACATAAACTTTTTATATTAGCCTGTTTGTTTAAGGACAAAATAGCAAAATAGCAAAAACATNCGCCGGTCGCGCCAGTTTATGACCCGAATGTACTACCGGAGTTACTCGACGAAGATATCCATAACCGTCTCCGATATGATCTTACGGAGCACGTAGCGGCTCAAGACTTACCATACCTCGATGACTAGTGATTTCCTATTTTGTTTTTTTTTTTCTAAGTATTATGTAATTTTCTTTGAATTATTAATGAAATATAATGTTTTTATTAAATTGTTTAATATAATTATGAATATAAAAGATAAAAAATAAAATTAGTTTTTATTTGAATCATGGTTGCCACTAAAAAATATGGTGAGGTATGGTTGAATCATGCAATGTGTTGGCTTAATTTGATTGGTTAATGACGAATCATGAGGAGGCATCGAATCATGACTGCCACCCCCCTTATAAGAGTACTAGCACACTGCGAATATAAATGAAACTTCAAAATCGATCTCGTGGTCTTCGAAATCATTGTTGATTTGGGAATTAATACTTTTAGGAGCATACCTATCCTTGTAGATCGGGCCATGGCTCGTTCTAGAACCTCAAAATAAACTTGAAATGAAACTGCAAAATCCATCTCGTGGTTTGTCAAAAGTGGATATGAATATAAATTGTGATAGCCCAATCTACAAGGATGGGTATGCTCCTAAAAATAGATCTTACTGCCCATCAACAATGACTTCTAAGACCACTAATCTAGAAATTCTGTTGAAATGTGGCGAAAAATTAAGATACCCTCTTCTTTTCGACACTTCCACGTCACAATTTAACTATCATGAAGTCATGAACTACGACAAATAATAACCAATAGGGAGACTGCTTTCACTAAGAGATACTTTCATATAAACTTACAAACACATAAACTTTTTATATTAGCCTGTTTGTTTAAGGACAAAATAGCAAAATAGCAAAAACATATATTCCAAAACCGATCCAAGTGTTACGTGCATCAGCATAGTGCCCTAGTCAAGACGAAGCTAGACGGAATAAGCTTTAATCACCAAAACAATATTATAGATTGCTTCACCAATACCGTTATAGTTGACTTTGATATCTTTATTTTGCTTAACAAGACATTTTAGGTATTTGATTATTAGACAGATAATTTCATAAAACAAAAAAAGGGGTACTAAAATGATGAGCATAACAGTCTACATGTAACAATATTCTAGACATGATTAAAACATTGATCCGTAACCTAGCTAAATCAAAAGAGTTTTGGTGAGCTTGAAAGTACTACCCCACCTTAGATTATGAAGCGTTCAGTTAACGAATTACTGGAGAACTTGCATCGAGATCTNCAGGGGCGGAGCCACTTTAATAGTAGTGGGGGGCGATGCCCCCAATCAAGTTCTTGCGGATACTAAAATATATATAGAGAAAAAGAAAATATGATGGGCAAAAAGTTCAGTGCCCTCACCCCTAAAATGAAAGTGCCCTCATCGTTCTCAGCTTGCCAACAATTTGAGAGTGCTCTAATGCAAAAAAATTGATTTACCGATGGCTAGTTATTCGGAAAAAATTGGAGGAAGAAGATGATGTAATGGGTAACACTGTAAGTCTGTAACAGTGGAAGTGGGTGTGGGATAGGAGTGGGCCAGTGGGTAAATAATACAGTACAATAGTACATATAATACTACTATCTCTCTTTGTAAGTGTAAGTTGGCATATAGTGGGGTGGAAATTTCGGTTTTTATTATTAGAGCTAACTGTGAATATACTAACATATTTCTATTTGGTAGCATGATTTTATACTATTGTTAGTGAAATAGGTAATTACAAATGTTACCATCACATATTTCTTCAAATGTTTTTCTATAGTTACAGTTTATATAACAAATCACCTTTTTCTTAGCTAAATTATACTTGCATATAGTTTTTACATCTATTGAGTTCCGATTTTTTTTTTTTTTCTTTTTTTTTTTTTCTCTTGCATTTTGATATTTGATCAGTCAACCTAAATGAGTTTATTTTCAAATTTTATTTTATCGATATCTAAACTTATATTTATCGTTAATTGCATCGCAGGGCACTTTGTTGCCTTTAAACCCGACCCGATTTGTTACAGATTACGCAAAAAAATGACATCTCCCGACATGTTATTCAACCCCTCGCTCGATGCCCCCCGTAAAGACATTTCCTGGCTCCGCCACTGATCATGAGCAGGATTAAAAAGCCCAATGGAGGGCGGGTGAGTTTAAGGCAATTGAGCATTGACCTGGAGAACTGACGGATATTTGAGGGATCATACTCACAACCAGCAAGGAACCGTTCGATATCTTCTAAGTTTGCATTTGGTGGAATTCCTTGCAATAAAACCTGCAAAGAGTGAATCACTAATAAAAATATGCCAGGAGTATGAATATTTTTATATAAAAAATAAACAAAATACATACCTGCATACCCACATTTTTTAAATATATCCATAAACACAAATTATCACTTCGCTCACTAACTATATTATACATAGGTTTGATAAATTTGACTATAAATATGCCTATTATCTCAAAATAAATACCAAACTCGAAATGAAAAGTCGTTTCTCCAAAAAGTACATGTCAGGAATTTTACGGGTTGTCACAATGTTAAATAACCAAATATAAGCAGTTAATCAAATACGTCAATATAGAGTGTTCTAAACATGTCAAGATTTAAGTAGTTATCTTATTTAATTCGTAGACACGAAATCAATTGGCATCTACGAGAACAGAATAAAATTTATCATTAAAATTAAGGAAAAAGGAACTTCTCTCAATAAAGATTGCTTGTCAAAAATCAAAACACTGAGATCCTTCTTGTAATTATAACCGTAAGAAACTTATGGCAAAAACATGAGTAGGGATCCAGGGAGAAGAAAACTTATAATGAGAAAGATGAGAAATAACTATAATCACATATTTGAGATGCGTCGACTTGAATTAGATGCATGTCTATTCATTTTGATGCATCACAATTAGTTTTGAAAGTGATTTTGAAGTGAAAATGAAGCAAAGTAGTACTTGCAACAAATTTTACCCGCAGAGGATGAAAAATACATGGGATTTGCCTAACTTGCTAAAATGCATCAAATATATGTAATTATGTATATGCATATAATTTTTAGCTAGAAAATATATAAGGATGCATCTAAAAGATTAAGGATGCATCTTATTTAAATCGAGACATCTCTAATGTGTTGTTATAATTATTTCTCATCCTTCTCATTTTAAGATTTGTTCTCCTTTGATCCTAAGAACAAAAATATATGACCTCTACTATTCTAACTAATAATTGTAAATTTGTAACAATAAAAACACGTATATCAATCATTAGTCACATATTATGAAATATTAATATATTGTATTAATTCATGCTCAGTATATATTGCAAAATAGTTATGAGTTTAAATGTTTATTACTGATAATAAATATATTAGATCATATATGCATAACGTACCAACTTCCAACAAGAACCAATTACATCCTTTTCCACTGTCATCATTTTTCTTTTTAACAAAGCTTATAACGAGTTGTAAATGTAATGAACAAGAACACAAGAATGAGAGAGGAAGAGAAATCTTATTATTAAAATGTATTCATAATGTTATTTATAAGGCATAGGAAAACCCTAACTTGTTAATCAAGATTAGGATAGAATAGACATAAGTTCATAAGCTCATATATTTTACAATAAAAATATCTATTTTATTGACAATTTGAAGTAGTATGGAAGCTACTAAAAATAGTCACTAGCAAATCTACATCCTTTAGTGAAGCGCGGCCTTCTTTAGAAATTTGAAGATTGAGATTCCAACTGGGTTGGCAATTATAGCATTTTGCCCTCTTTTGTTGAATACTAAAGTTCAAAATTGAATAAATAGGCAATGGCGGATCCAGGAATTCAAGGTATGGTATGTACAATTTTTAGTAGTGAAAAAATAAATTTGGTTTTTCAGGGTTTGGTTTATTTGGGTCGGGTTTTTCTCGGGTTTGGTTGGTCCAAGTCGGGTTTTTTCGGGTTTATGCTCATAGCAAGTATATAGAATCATCATTTATCATATGGACTTATAATGCAACGACCAATAATATAGCCGAAAGTAGATTAACATGCCAATGTACCACACATATGACAAAATCAATACGCAATACCGAAAACAATGTAAACATTTTATAAATAATCCTAGTTCTTCATTGTAAATAAAAACCTTTAAATAAATAATCCTAGNTTATGAGTTTAAATGTTTATTACTGATAATAAATATATTAGATCATATATGCATAACGTACCAACTTCCAACAAGAACCAATTACATCCTTTTCCACTGTCATCATTTTTCTTTTTAACAAAGCTTATAACGAGTTGTAAATGTAATGAACAAGAACACAAGAATGAGAGAGGAAGAGAAATCTTATTATTAAAATGTATTCATAATGTTATTTATAAGGCATAGGAAAACCCTAACTTGTTAATCAAGATTAGGATAGAATAGACATAAGTTCATAAGCTCATATATTTTACAATAAAAATATCTATTTTTTTGACAATTTGAAGTAGTATGGAAGCTACTAAAAATAGTCACTAGCAAATCTACATCCTTTAGTGAAGCGCGGCCTTCTTTAGAAATTTGAAGATTGAGATTCCAACTGGGTTGGCAATTATAGCATTTTGCCCTCTTTTGTTGAATACTAAAGTTCAAAATTGAATAAATAGGCAATGGCGGATCCAGGAATTCAAGGTATGGTATGTACAATTTTTAGTAGTGAAAAAATAAATTTGGTTTTTCAGGGTTTGGTTTATTTGGGTCGGGTTTTTCTCGGGTTTGGTTGGTCCAAGTCGGGTTTTTTCGGGTTTATGCTCATAGCAAGTATATAGAATCATCATTTATCATATGGACTTATAATGCAACGACCAATAATATAGCCGAAAGTAGATTAACATGCCAATGTACCACACATATGACAAAATCAATACGCAATACCGAAAACAATGTAAACATTTTATAAATAATCCTAGTTCTTCATTGTAAATAAAAACCTTTAAATAAATAATCCTAGTTCTTCATTGTAAATAAAAACCTTTAAGTTGCTCAATAAATAATCCTAGTTCTTCATTGTAAATAAAAACCTTTAAGTTGCTCTATTTTGACACGTGGCAAAATAATATCTATCTACCCACAACAAATCATAATCATGAATACAATAGTTAATGTTTTTTCTCTTATTGTGTTTGCTACGTCACTGCTGCCACCTACGATGGTTGATTTGAAAACCCAAGCTAAGGAACAACTTGAATACATGCTTACTGAAGATGATGATGCTCCATAGCTAATGGCTGATGAAGATATAAAATTAAAAGTAAGATAAAATTTTAAGGGACTATTAACAAGGTTTAATACCGTAGTGAATTCGGCTTGTGGAAAACATGGATATCTAAAAAGTGCATTTATGAAAGAGATATTGATGACATCTTGTGGCACAAATATTCAAATTTCTCTAATCTATATATACAACCTCAAAACCATCACTAAACAACACAAAAATATTTTTATACCACCTTGCAGTAATGGCTTCAATGTGCACATTTTCTTCTCCATTTCTCTTATGTAATAGTTCCATAAGTAGAACAAATATTGTTGCATGTAACAAGCAAACATCTACACTACAAGCCCAAGTTAAAAATGTTGCTACAATTGAAACCACCAACAGAAGATCAGCTAATTATGCCCCTTCATTATGGTCCTATGATTTTGTCCAGTCGCTTTCTAGCAAATACAAAGTACGTACGATAACATTTTAGTTTGCATAATTTTTTGGGTTAATATTCTGCGCTGCTTCATTCTATCTTGGAGCCAAAAGTATACAAATCATAATATAATCATAACATATGTGCTTGTGGGTATGCAGGGAGATAACTATATGGCAAGATCACGAGCTCTAAAAGGAGTAGTGAGGACCATGATTTTAGAAGCGAATGGAATTGAAAATCCATTGAGTTTACTTAATTTGGTCGATGATTTGCAAAGACTTGGAATATCATATCATTTTTTGGATGAAATAAGCAATGTTTTGGAGAAAATATACTTAAATTTCTACAAAAGTCCTGAAAAGTGGACTAATATGGATTTAAATCTTAGATCCCTTGGTTTTAGACTCTTGAGACAACATGGATATCATATTCCTCAAGGTCTTAACTCCTTTTGATCCGATCGGATTTTACTTGCAGCCTATATATCTTGTAAATGTTATCATCGATATTATAACCCTGTAATGCATTATTTGATTGTTTGGTGTAGAGATATTCAAGGACTTTATAGACGTGAATGGAAATTTCAAGGGAGATATCATCAGCATGCTAAATTTGTATGAAGCTACTTATCATTCAGTAGAGGAGGAAAGTATATTGGATGATGCTAGAGAGTTCACAACAAAATATTTGAAAGAAACTTTAGAGAATATTGAAGATCAAAATATAGCGTTGTTCATAAGTCATGCATTGGTTTTTCCACTTCATTGGATGGTTCCACGGGTGGAAACAAGTTGGTTTATTGAAGTTTATCCGAAAAAAGTTGGCATGAATCCCACGGTGCTTGAGTTTGCGAAACTGGACTTCAACATACTGCAGGCAGTTCACCAAGAAGATATGAAAAAAGCATCAAGGTATATGATCGATCTCTAAGGATTTTCTAACTTTGTCATTTGTTCCGAATGTAGATCTAATACTTAGACGTGTACATGTCTCTAACTGTACCGACGTCACCATAAAGTTGATTTCACACAAATCATTGCTAAATACAGATGGTGGAAAGAAACATGCTGGGAGAAGTTTGGCTTTGCTCGTGATCGTTTGGTGGAGAACTTCATGTGGACTGTTGCCGAAAATTACTTGCCTCATTTTCAAACAGGAAGGGGAGTTCTCACAAAGGTTAACGCCATGATAACCACTATCGACGATGTTTATGATGTGTATGGTACTTTGCCTGAACTCGAACTATTTACCAACATTGTAAACAGGTTGGTGCTAATTAATTTTTATATTCATGTTACTAATACTTCTCTCAATTAGTACTGTTTGAGTTTATGTTTTGAACGAAAATTCCTTGCATAGTTGGGATATCAATGCGATTGATGAACTTCCGGATTATTTGAAAATATGCTTCCTTGCGTGCTACAATGCTACCAATGAATTATCATATAACACATTGACAAACAAAGGATTCTTCGTACATCCTTACCTTAAAAAGGCGGTAATTTTCCCATCTCAGATTTAAATCATAGTATTAATTTTCCGTTGAGTTGTAAATTATTTTTAGTGGCGAAAAACTCACACACACCCATGTGATATGGGATATCAACCCAGAACCACTTGGTTGGCGAGACACACTTAATAACGCACTTTGAATACCACTTGGCCTTTTGCTTGTTGGTTAAATTGTCATATGTTGTTTATGAAATTCCAGATTTTCTTTTATGAGATACTAGTAATATGTAAGTGTTTAACTTTGTCTTAATATTCCAGTGGCAGGATTTATGCAACTCTTACATAATTGAAGCTAAATGGTTCAATGATGGATACACACCAACCTTCAACGAGTTCATTGAAAATGCATACATGTCAATAGGAATTGCTCCGATCATCAGGCATGCCTATTTGTTAACATTAACTAGTGTTACCGAAGAAGCATTGCAACACATAGAAAGAGCTGAAAGTATGATTCGCAATGCATGCCTAATTGTGCGACTCACTAATGATATGGGCACATCATCTGTAAACTTCTTATGCCAACCTTATTGACATTTTACTTATTCCTTCTTACCTTTACACGTACCCTAACTAATAGAATCGAAAATATCTAATGAATACCATGTATTAATTTTTTTGTGTTCCAGGATGAGCTTGAAAGAGGTGATATTCCAAAATCAATCCAGTGCTATATGCACGAAAGTGGTGCTACTGAAGTGGAAGCACGAGCGTATATAAAACAGTTCATCATCGAGACATGGAAGAAACTGAACAAAGAACGGCAAGAAATTGGTTCTGAATTTTCGCAAGAGTTCGTTGATTGTGTTATAAACCTTCCTAGAATGGGTCATTTCATGTATACCGATGGAGACAAACATGGTAAACCCGACATGTTCAAGCCGTATGTATTTTCATTGTTTGTTAATCCAATCCAGGGGGTACCCTAAAATTTTCAACTTGTAACGTAATAAACCTATCTCATTATATGTTGTCAAGATTATTCTTATTGGCTCATTAATCTTGTTATAATGATATCAAAATTTGTACGTCCACCTTTTGATGAACACAATATTGTACTATACCTTGTATGAGTTGAGATCAATGTAGACGGCTCATTTAGTATCATATTTGAAGAACCCACATCATTGGAATCATTGTATTCGAAAATTAGTATATCAAAACCAAGTATATCATAAATAATGCGTAAAACATTGTGATTGAAAGTAGCTGTTCTTGAGTTATTAGGTTGAGAGTTGCTTATTTCAAACTGATTTTATGGTCATTTATAAATATAAAGAAAAAGCATTAGCATATAGAAAGCATCTCATTATTAATTCCCACCCGATTGATTTGATTGCATTGTTTGTTATTCATTGACCATCTTATTATAGGTCACTCAAGAGTACTATTTTTCTTTTTACATTAATGTAAATCGCTTTGAACATTGGTAGGCTTAATAATGGAAGAGGAACATGTTTTTGTCAATGCTAAACAGTATCAGGGCATCTTGAGTAAATACGGTCAAGGGCTACAACATAATTGGAAAATAAAGTAGTAAAATTCAGAAAGGTGCCACTTTTATTGCTTAGTCTTTGAATTTGAAATCGTGATTCCTGTGTACTGTCATTATATGAAAATATATATGTATGAGTTTGATTATAGCATTTGTGATTGTTATACACTATTTAAAGAAGCTTTATAAAAACGAGAGTTGGTTATAAATGGTGATATCTGAATGAATGACGAGTGGAACAATAAAAACAGTCACTTAAAATAGGTCATTTAGTAAGGGCTAGGTTGGTTTGGGGTAATTTTAAACACTTCTTTGTTCCAAAAGTATTAAATTGTGTCTAAATTTTATTTTTCATGCCATTCAAATGGTAAAAGATCTTAGGCGGTGTTGGTTCTCGATTACCATTTTTCCAAGTTTATGGTTGCAATAAGAGCCCTGTAATGAAGATCAAGGATCAGAGTTAATGCATAGGAATGCGATTCAAGATTTTCCAATAACTCTTTTTAGCAGACAGTTCTATGCAGATGCATAAATACATATCATATAGCTTATGATGTACATCTATTTACAATAATATCTTGGGCAACTTCAATAAACATGTAAACATTGTATTAGACATAGCAGAAGTAAATATAAACGTTTATTTTTTTCATAAGATTCCTTGACGGGAACACATAATTTTTAATGAAGTTTTTCGATATAATGGAGAGATAATTAATTTAATCGAGTACTTTTTGTATATTATGCAGATTTCACTTGCATTGTGCTTACATTGTTGATGATGATACCTTAAACAAATATTGGTCACATGTGTAATACTTTAATTATATCATTGAGCAGGTAATATATTCTATGTGAAGTATTTCATGATTCTCAATCAAAGTTGACTAGAAAGATTTGGCAAAATGACAAGTGCAAAGACCTATTACTTACACTTGCTCAGATACTTTAAATATGGTAATAACATGAGTGTGTTGTACCGGCTGAGTAAAGGGGGTTGGGTCAAAAATGGTTTTTTTTTTCTTTTTTTTTTTTCTTTTTTTTTTATTTTTTTTATTTTATTATTATTATTATTATTATTATTATTATTATTATTCCACAAAAAAGGTGTAGATTGGCGGGAACACCCTGACCCCGGGTGCCTTTTGGCACCAGCCATTGTCCACCCCACAAGGAATAGCTCCGGCAACTCTCCTGGCCTAGTGGGGCAACAACTGGAGTGAGCACGAGTCAAGACTCGGACCCCTGAGCTCTTATTCCACAAAGTCTCTCCAGTGTGCCCATAGGTTTTGCGGAGGTGGGTACCTATATGAAGCAAATGCCAAGGATGGGACTTGAACTTGGGTCTATTGACTCAAGCACAAGTGCTCCAACCATTGGACTAATGCTCCATTGGTATTATTATTATTATTATTATTATCATCACTTTTATTAAAAACTTATAGGATTTACAAGAAATTAGTGGGATATTATTATTATTATTATTATTATTATTATTATTATTATTATTATTATTATTATTATTATTATTATTTATTTTTTATTTTTTTATTATAACATCACTTTATTAAAAACATATAGGATTTTACAAGAAATATTATTATTATTATTATTATTATTATTATTATTATTATACCGTTTTGAGTATTTTGACCATTTGAGATTCCAAGTTCTCTTATACTTTTTTGTTTTTCTAATAACTGTTTTGATCAAAATGTCTCAAATTTGATAATTCTTTTTTAATTTAAGGGTCATGATTCTTACACAATTTAATGGCTTCATATAAAACAAATGAATCATAATGTTTTATGCATTAAAATACAAATTTTAGAATGTTTTTGACCCGAGTTACCTTAGATTTTTCCTGTTTGACCCATTAGAAATAAGATATAAACCTGCTTGATCCATTCATCAGTAAGTTCAAGAATCATATGCAGTTCTTAAAATGGATGCAAGAATGTTTTAAAGGTCACAATAGTTGTTCACAACACGCAGGAAGCTGATTTCCTTTGTACTCTGTGAATTTAGCGGAAATCAGTTATATGGATACTTTAAATATGGTAATAACATGAGTGGGTTGTGCCGATTGGGTAGGATGTTGGGTCAAAATGGGTTATTTTGAGTATTTTTTTGAAATTCTTGATTATACAGACCGTTTGAGATTCAACGCATATTTCTTAAACGTTTATGACCATTTGAGATTCCAAGTTCTCTTATACTTTTTTGTTTTTCTAATAACTGGTTTGATCAAAATGTCTCAGATTTGATAATTCTTTTTTAATTTAAGGGTCATGATTCTTATGCACTTTTATGGCTTCATATAAAAAGAAATGAAATTTTTATGTCGATTTTATCAGGAAAGTAGGAAACCAAGGTCTTCTGCGCTGATGTGAATCAGATGTTTGTTGACAAAGAGTGTTGGATCAAAATCAGCCCAGTCAAGTTGGTGCATTACCTTATTGTTTTATAAATAGCTGACATGTTGAGATTGAAGCATTTAATTAACGGCGTTCTCCTCTTACAGTAGTTGAAATTGGGGTGTGGCATTGTCGTTGTGGCCTACAATTATAAGGTACTGTTATTATTTGTTTTTTACTTATTTTTGTGTTGAATTACATGCTATGTTCGTTAGGAGATTGTGGCTTAATTTATGTAAAACCACCATTTTTTTTTGGTGGTCTTTAGTCTCTTCTATAATATTTTTTTTTAGAACGGCACCACACTTGAAATCCGACCATTGAGTTAAACCATCCAAACGGGCTAAGTCAGTTGGTTAGTCTCTTCCATAATATAGATTGATACTTTCTTTGTGATGACCAAAACAAGTAAACACCTTACTTAACTCAAACAGTTGTGCACACACACCAAAGGAAAGATGGATATGTATAGGATGATACATACGATGAAACACGGAAAATTCTAAGATAATATTAACACTTCCATATATAGTTATGCTATATTCAGTTAAGTTAGTAAAGTTGTTATTTAAGCTAGGAATGTTTGCAGGACTAATGCAGAACTACAAGAATTTAAAAGATGGAAGTGCTTGCAAGATCCTGTTCTAGATCGTCTTAATGGTATTAATGTTACTAATTGGCTGATAGAGAAGGTGAATGGTGGTGAGAAATCATATGTGATCTATGTGATTCCATGGGAGCTTAAGAAATTGGTGAAAGCCACTAAAGAAGCTGATTGTCTGGTGGTTGAAATCGAAAGGGAATGATTGAATGAAATGATCAAGAATGGAAGTAGCTCGACCTAACAAAGGATCATGAAAGAAATAAGTTTGATCTAGAAGCAATGCGTCAAAGAAAATGACGACCAGCAAGGCAAGTTTAGAAGATGTAGTGCGGAAGCTTATAAAAGAATTATGGTCTGGAGTTGCTCGAGTGTTTTGTAGTAGATGGCTAAGTAATACAATATGACACTAAATTCCAGTCAAACTAACAACTAAATCTCTGTGACCCCTGAGGGTTTAATTAACTTAGCCATTTTATCCTTTCTTGTCATATGTAGTCATTGAGCTCGAGTACTTGACAACAACACAAGCTTATAAAGCCCCTACTCGAGGTATTTGAGCCTCTTATACTACCTTCAAGTTTCGCAGTCTAGAATCCGATTTTTAATATTTGTATTGAAAGACCAGAGATGAAAATCTTGAGCTCAAACTATATTAGGAACTGAGCTCAAGCTTATAAAGCTCCTACTTGAGCTCTTTGAGCCTTTTCTAACATGTAGGTGTAATTGGTTTGAAAGTGTTATATATTTTATTGCTTTCAATTTCTACACAATAACGACGCAGGTAAAGAGACTGCTTCCAGGTAGACCTCTGGCTAAGTGTATGAAAATGAGTGCGATAGAACACCAATTTTATTTTATTTTTCAATTTCTAAGTATGTTATTATTTAAGGGTTTAAGAAGAAAAATGGAATTTTGAAAGTAACAGAGGATGTATTCATTGATCTCAATTGTTAATATTGATTTGAATTCCTAGGAAACTATATTTAACTATTTGTGGAAATGACTAATTTTTGAACTAAAGACAATGTTTTGGATGTATAATGGATTGATGATAGAATAGGTAAGGTCATGTTGTTGCGCACATATCATACGAATAAGCAAGAAGAAAGAAACAATGGGATGCTTTTGTCATTTTAGATGCCATTTTAATTGATGTTCTTGGCTTTTCTAATATCAGGTTCTTTGTGATTTATGGGGTGTTTGAATGTGCGATATAGAACATATCTTATTTATAAAGTAAAACCATTTTACTTAAACATTACATAATGAAAAAGGTGAATTTACCAAAATAATCTGTTCTTTATGTAAAAAGGTAATCACGGTTTAATCTACGAACTTTCTCCACTCTCCATCACTCCACTTTTCCTCTTTATTAGCAAATTGTGATTGGGTGTAGTTTTGGAAAGAAAAAGCTGATATGACGCTAATGTGACGGGGTAACTACAAATACTTACGGTCACCATTAGCATCTACCTAATAATAAAACTTTATGTCAAAACCCCGTGCGTGCACGGGTTTTATAACTAGTTATTCATAACAAGAGAAGTGGTAGTAAAGTAATACGGTTGCAACTCATGGCTGCCTTCCAAGTTTTCCCACTCCCCTAACTTTTTGTTGACTAATCAACCCCACTCACACACTCTTTAGTCATAATTTTAGCTGCTTAAACAATTTGTACCACTAGTTGTAAAAATTATGCAAATAGCTTCAGCATAAGCTTACATTAGGCTTTATCAATCCAAAACTTACCAATCTTATAATAAAGTTCCAACATGCAATATATACTATTTACCTTTGCATGTGATAACATCTGGAGTGTTTTGCGTCATTTTAAGGAGATCTAGCTATCTTAAGAATTTTGAGGATTGAGATTCCAACATGGTTCAATTTATAACTAGTAATTGTAACATTTTGCTCCCTTTTGTTGAATACTAAAGTTCAAAATTGAATAAATAGGTATGTGCTTCCTTTAATTATATATTTATTTGGATCGTCATATAATCCTTGATGTTAAAATTAAAGGGCTTGTGTCCAAATGGTATCTCTTGTTGTGAGAGAAACTCTCAAACTCAGTGGTTGTGGGTTCAAGTCCTGCTTACGACATGTGAGATAGTTTGTGGTGTATATTGTGTGAGATAGTTATTTGGTCTAACTCATATTGTGTGAGATAGTTATTTGGTCTAACTCTTAATGCACATCAACGTTTAAATATATATTATATGACATGGTTTTCAGAACGAAGAACTATGAAAATAAAACAAAAACTAAATATTGTTACTTAAGGCTGGGTATAGCAGTGACTAACATCATCACCACCAAGTCAACGTCACATCATCTTTTCACTCACCGCCAACATCAACACCAACAAAGTTAATTTAATAACACAACCAACTTCACCACCTAGATATACCCCACCTAAACATAAATATACCCCACAAAAACCAAATCACACACACAAATCTCTCACAAGTCGGTCAGTCCACAGACTGACTTTTGCTCAAAATCGGAGAAGGATGCATGAGTCGAGATGAGTGTTTTGGTGTAGGACGCGTGAGTGGGGGAAGACGTGTCTAAACCCTCCATATTACACGTCTACACCTAGTCTAACCATATTTAACATTCATTAATTATGCATGTCAATCAAATAATAAATTTTGTTACTCCTTTTTGAACGAAATTATGTTACTATTGATAAAAATATTGTCATATGTCAAAACTCCTAGACATCTGTAATAGGGTGATGAAACTTCTTCTCTTAATGTCTAGCTGTTTTTTTTCTTTGAACGGTTTTGAATTTGTTGAAAAGAGTTTAGTAAGAAGCTAGAACAAACAAAATTCATATTAGGGGGTGGCTATGGTTTCGGTATGGCATTCGGCATGGTCCATGCCGAGCGGCATGGCCATTGCCTCTTGTTCGGCATGACAAAATCGGCAACCATTTCGGTATGTTTTACCGAATCGGCAAGGAAGAAAGCCATTCAATTTTCGAACGTTGGAACATTAATTTTTATAGCCGTTTGGCATTTAAACAAAAATAAATAAATAAATAAAAATAAAAAATAAAACTAAAAATTCCTTTAAATATACAATTTCAAATCATAACTTCACACAAACAATTCACACAATATTTATCATCAAATCACACAATATTAATTATGTCTTCATCCTCATCTTTTTCATCCGGAGACGAGTTAATTATTCCCTCCGATTCTTCCGAACTATGGTTATCCGGTAGTACCTTCGAAACCCTTTTAGCCGCGTACGATGCCCTTGAAGACACGGCAAGCTCTACCGAAATCCGGGGGGGTATGTCACCCGTTTTCGTGAAAGAGCATTACAAACTCTAATGAATGACTATTTCGTCGAACAACCAAAGTTTAACGAACATGTTTTTCGTGATCGTTTTCGAATGAGTAAAACCTTGTTTTTAAAAATTGTTGGTGATATTGAAGCGCAATTCGAATGGTTTCAAGCGGGTCAACGTCACTATTTTTTTGAAATTTTCTTTTTCCAACTTTTTGTTTTTCGAAAAATAATTTTTCCGAAATTTTTTTTCGGAATTATTTTTTTCTCAAATTAATTTTTTTATAAATTTTTTTTCGTGAAATCATTTCTTTTTCTTAAATTTATTTTCGAAATTAATTTTTTTTAGGAAAATTAATTTTTTTTTGAAAATTATTTTTCTAAAAAAAAAATTTTAGGAAAAAAATTTCTAAAATTTTTTTTTTGGAAAAAAGTTTCTAAAAAAATTATTTCAGAAAAAAAAAAATTCGAATAAAATATTAATTTTTCTTAAAAAATTTTCGGGAAAAAAATTTCTAAACAAAATTTCTAAATTTTTTTTTTGGGAAAAAAGTTTCTTAAAAAATTATTTCAGAAAAAATAAATGGAAAAAAAATTCGAAAAAAAAATTAATTTTTCTAAAAAAATTAATTTCGAAAATAAAATTAAGAAAAAGAAATGATTTCACGAAAAAAAATTCTAACAAAATTAATTTGAGAAAAAAAATTTCGGAAAAAAAAAATTTCGAGGAAAAAAAGTTGGAAAAAGAAAATTTCAAAAAAATAGGGACGTTGGACGCAATTTAGCGTAGGGACAGGGACCATTTATGTATCAACTAACTGAGATGAACTAACGGTTGTTAGTGCCAGGGACCAAAACGAACCAAAAGTATGAAGACTAGGGAGGCCGCCTGCACTTATAGAAGANAAAAAATTTCTAAAATTTTTTTTTTGGAAAAAAGTTTCTAAAAAAATTATTTCAGAAAAAAAAAATTCGAATAAAATATTAATTTTTCTTAAAAAATTTTCGGGAAAAAAATTTCTAAACAAAATTTCTAAATTTTTTTTTTGGGAAAAAAGTTTCTTAAAAAATTATTTCCGAAAAAATAAATGGAAAAAAAATTCGAAAAAAAAAATTAATTTTTCTAAAAAAATTAATTTCGAAAATAAAATTAAGAAAAAGAAATGATTTCACGAAAAAAAAATTCTAACAAAATTAATTTGAGAAAAAAAATTTCGGAAAAAAAAAATTTCGAGGAAAAAAAGTTGGAAAAAGAAAATTTCAAAAAAATAGGGACGTTGGACGCAATTTAGCGTAGGGACAGGGACCATTTATGTATCAACTAACTGAGATGAACTAACGGTTGTTAGTGCCAGGGACCAAAACGAACCAAAAGTATGAAGACTAGGGAGGCCGCCTGCACTTATAGAAGACCAGGGAGGATACATGCAATTTTTGCAAACCACAAGGACGATTTCTGCATTTTACTCTTTTTTTATTAAAAGTTGTCGTATTTTTTTTTTATTTACCATTTAATATTTTGTAGGTGAATGCCTTGATAAATTTTGCGATGCGATTATAATGTTATATGGTCGAGAGTTCTTACGTATGCCACAACCCATGACGTTGCACGCTTATTCGAGGCACATGAAGAAAAACATCACATTCCTGGAATGCTTGGTAGCATTGATTGTACACATTTCGTTTGGCGAAATTGTCCTAGACATTTGAGAGGCCAATATAAGAGAGGTGATCACCAATACCCGACTATTATGCTTGAAGCGACGGCTTCAAATGATTTGTGGATTTGGCATTCGTTTTTTGGTCCTCCCGGTTCAAACAACGATATCAATGTTTTGAATCAGTCTCCATTGTATGTTACGGAGCGCAATGGAACGGCACCAAACAGTTCATTTTTTGGGTGGACGGCTTTACAAACGTGGATATTATCTTACCGATGGAATCTATCCTAAGTATTCAACATTTGTTAAAGCATATCCGTATCCCACTGACCCGAAGGAAAAGAAATTCAAGAAGCTACAAGAGTCTGCAAGAAAGGATGTTGAACGAGCTTTTGGTCGTCTAAAGGGAAAATGGTTTATTCTCAGTCGTCCTCTACGGGCTATGTCCGTCCAAAAGATTCGAAAACTCGTTTATACGTGTATTATATTGAACAATATGATTTTAAAAGACGATGAGATGGCAATATCACCGGTTCATATAATGGATCCGCCGGTTGCGCCAGTTTATGACCCGAATGTACTACCGGAGTTACTCGACGAAGATATCCATAACCTTCTCCGATATGATCTTACGGAACACGTAGCGGCTCAAGACTTACCATACCTCGATGACTAGTGATTTCCTATTTTGTTTTTTTGTTTTTTGTTTTTTTCTAAGTATTATGTAATTTTCTTTGAATTATTAATGAAATATAATGTTTTTATTAAATTGTTTAATATAATTATGAATATAAAAAATAAAAAATAAAATCAGTTTTTATTTGAATCATGGTTGACACTAAAAAAGTATGGTGAGGTATGGTTGAATCTTGCAATGTGTTGGCTTGATTTTATTAGTTAATGACGAATCATGAGGAGGCATCGAATCATGACTGCCACCCCCTTATAAGAGTACTAGCACACTGCGAATATAAATGAAACTGCAAAATCGATCTCGTGGTCTTCGAAATCATTGTTGATTTGGGAATTAAGATCTACTTTTAGGAGCATACCTATCCTTGTAGATCGGGCCATGGCTCGTTCTAGAACCTCAAAATAAACTTGAAATGAAACTGCAAAATCCATCTCGTGGTTTGTCAAAAGTGGATATGAATATAAATTGTGATAATATTGTCATACCTCAAATTTACTTTGAAGTTCTAGAACGAGCCATAGCCCAATCTACAAGGATCTTACTGCCCATCAACAATGACTTCTAAGACCACTAATCTAGAAATTCTGTTGAAATGTGGCGAAAAATTAAGATACCCTCTTCTTTTCCACACTTCCATGTCACAATTTAACTATCATGAATTCATGAACCATGACAAATAATAACCAATAGGGAGACTGCTTTCACTAAGAGATACTTTCATATAAACTTACAAACACAAACTTTTTATATTAGCCTGTTTGTTTAAGGACAAAATAGCAAAATAGCAAAAACATATATTCCAAAACCGATCCAAGTGTTACATGCATCAGCATAGTGCCTAGTCAAGACGAAGCTCGACGGAATAAGCTTTAATTACCAAAACAATATTATAGATTGCTTCACCAATACCGTTATAGTTGACTTTGATATCTGTATTTTGCTTAACAAGACATTTAAGGTATTTGATTATTAGACAGATAATTTCATAAAACAAAAAAAGGGGTACTAAAATGATGAGCATAACTGTCTACATGTAACAATATTCTAGACATGATTAAACCATAGATCCGTAACCTAGCTAAATCAAAAGAGTTTTGGTGAGCTTGAAAGTACTACCCCACCTTAGATTATGAAGCGCTCAGTTAACGAATTACTGGAGAACTTGCATCGAGATCTGGTTATTGTTACAAAAGCCTCTGTTTTTTGTTATCATGGCAGTCATGGCGGCGGTTGGGGAGATAAAACGTACAAGCGCCATCCTAGTGGGCCCGGACGGTCCCTGCCTGCAAGAGTTATAAACATAATATATTGTTAAATACAGAAAATCTTGGACTTTAATCATGAGCAGGATTAAAAAGCCCAATGGAGGGCGGGTGAGTTTAAGGCAATTGAGCATTGACCTGGAGAATTGACGGATATTTGAGGGATCATACTCACAACCAGCAAGGAACCGTTCGATATCTTCTAAGTTTGCATTTGGTGGAATTCCTTGCAATAAAACCTGCAAAGAGTGAATCACTAATAAAAATATGCCAGGAGTACGAATTTTTTTATGTAAAAATAAACAAAATACATACCTGCATACCCACATTTTTTAAATATATCCATACACAGAAATTATCACTTCGATCACTAACTATATTATACATAGGTTTTGTCACACAATGAAATACTAAACAGAAAGCGGCATATGCTAATTGAGTTCAAAAGACTAGTCAGACAAGAGTTCAAATTAAAGTCTTAAATATACGTTCAATACTTATACAATGGAATACGCTGCAACATCAGGCCAGGTTAGTTTTTACTTAACTACTTCACAATATTAGATAGGTGAACTAGTGTATACCAACTGGAGATGCGCTACCTTAATTTCAAACAAGGAACAACAGGAGAAGGTAGTTAGAATATGGAGATCAAGATAAACCAAGACCATTATTCATTGCTTGGAAAATAATTTCTCATAATCTCAATGAACATCCTTCATAAACAGGATTGTGAATATTGACCTATACTCATTTTCTAGAACATGGGACCTACTAGATAAAGGTACCATGTTAACCCGCTAAAGCAGAAGCCAGTTAAATGTACAACTTAAAGTAAAAGTGAAGTCCATCAAAGAGGTCAAACTGCTTAAACGGGTCAAAAGTTGCTTAATGTGTTTTAAATGCTTACGATTGTTCTAGATCAAAGTCTCCCAGCCACCCAACACATTCAATTTTCTACCTATAAATCTATAATGCTAGGTATTCCCTAACTGTAGGTCATGCTACGGCAGCTTAATTTGTTACCGGAAAAAAATGACTTCATCGTTATTTTACAGCTCCTTCATATAGACAAGTTTGGAATCTCGTTCATGCCTAGAAAAGTAGAAATCCACCTAACAAATCACAATTAGAAGAATGCTCCACCATTTGGCTACTTCCTAACAGGCTAACACGGGCCGTATGGCATTGGAGTAAAAGCATCTATGTGAGCTATGGCTGCTAAAAGCTCCACAGAAGCTCTACATCTAAAATTCTTGAACATGGATCACACTCATATATGTTAATATTCATTTAAAACTGGGAAGATTTCATGAGCAAAAAGAACATACGTCAAAATTAGGATGACATTTAAGATTAATTTTCACAGCTCAAAGATTTTATTTGTAAACATAAAATGAAAGATAAAACAAAGCTCCAATAAAATAATCAAGATTTTGTTGTAGACATGTTAGTAGCTAAAAGAAGGATTTGTGCTTACAAATTTTCCACCATACGGCTGGACATAATCCCAGTTTGCACGGTCAGCCTGCCATCAATATGAAAAGAAAAAAAAGATCATTCAGCATGAGAAATCTTATTAATTTACAAATTTAGGTAATATTTGCAAAGGAATTACCCTCTCCAATCGATACAAGCGGCCTTTTCTAGTGACCGCCCTGAGAGCAGCATCATAAGCACTCTTGGAAGAGAACTGAACCAACCTGCTCAACAACCCAAAACGAAAATTTAATCAATCATATAACTGTTTTCAGCTAATCTGTAAGACAACAGAACAGCTACTTATAGAATATTACACACAAGTATGAAGATGCAAACATTACATTCCGGTTGGTGAGTACGACGGGTTGTAATCAACTTTAAGATCATCAGTGGTTAAATTGCATTCTTCTAGCAAACTAAGAACATCACTTTTCAGTGTATTGTTTGTGATTCCAACCAATTTCCCGTAGAGGAAACCTGACATAAACCCACGAATCGATAAAACAAATATATACAAGTCATGCGTGCCACAATCATGAGGAACATCAAGTCATTAAATTAACCGAAAAGAAAGCAATCAAACCTATAATAACTTAAATATCTGATAAACGACTCTGCTGGCACAAATTCTAACTAAAAAAATACATAGTTGCCTCACTGTTGCGTACCACTTGCAATCGATCTTTTAGTTATCCTTAATAAACCACATTTAGAAGAGTCCCTTCTTAAACGTTTTTAAAGTTACTTTTAAAACCATATCACAATTTCACTTTTAACTACCCCGACCTACACATTTAATAAACCCCTTCAATACTGCCTCTTTCACCCCTTCACTATCCACTATACATCATACGGATTAAATCACTATCATAATCACCGTCGCCATGTTTCTCGAAAAGTCACCAGCAGCAATTTAACAGGGATCCATTTAATTATTTGGCGTTTATATCTAACTTACATACATGTCCTCGCATCTTTTGCCAACTGGTGATCTTTTCAGTTTATCCCTATATAAACTCGCCTGCCTTCGTAGCCGAATTCTTTCCGAGGATGGCAAATAGAATAGTAGAATACATTATTTTACTATCACGGCTACGAATTCATATCATTTCAATCCCTACTATACATGTGATATGTAGTTATGGAGTAATCAATTGTATGTGATTCATATGATAAGAACCATGTAATGATTTAGTATGGCGTTTAAACAAATTATATTACTATCACCGTGACTATTAATCAGAACATATAATCTTTGAAATATAAAGCCCAAGTGAAAAAACCAATATCAAAATTTCAAGGACCAGTTCATTCAATCAACTAACTATTGGTATCCATACATGGGCACATAAACTAGTTATAAAATATTAACAACCTACTCACTAGCAAGACTCCAGAAGAAACTACAAACAGTCAAATCACTACCTAAGGCTCTTTAGGATTCCGTTAACAAACGGATTATCTCATTGTTTCAGAGACTCCATTTTTTGGCGCTCAGATACAGACCACCTAAATCTTACTATCTCAATATTTTAGGCTCAAATAATCGGTTCAATGGTAACTTTTGTAATCTATTTAAAACAGGGGCAGACCCAAGGGGGGTTCCTGTGAAGCACATGGATTTTTGCAGCGTAATGTGAACTTTTGTCAAAAATCCTGATTTCTCCGCAATGAACCTTGTCCCAACATTTTATGTTACATGTCTTATTTGGTTAGTCCATTATTTATGCCAAACAAAACGTGTGCACCTGGTCTATAGGCCTCGGTCCGCGCAAACACCTCCTGTAAGCTACTACCAATCTCACTACACTTATACACCTACATTTCAAACCCTAATGTTCTCTAAACACCAATTTCATAAGAAAAAGAGTAAATTGCAAAAACCATCCCTATGGATTGGTGAAATTTGGCAGCAGAGTCTACAACTCTAAAAGTGCATATGCAATCCTTGTGAGGAACTTTAGTGTGCAATTATCGACCCTAGCATGAGTACATATTAACTTTGTAAGTGCAAGTAATTGCACACCAAACTGACCAAAGTTCCCACTTCCCACGGAGATTGCCCCTCCAGTTTTGACTGCGTTTGCAATTTGGCCAAATGGGAATGAGACTATGACTAAAAGTGATTAAAGGTGTGTGTTTAAGATGAGGGGCCCACCACTATGGTAATAAATGATAGATATAATCCACACTCCATATACATCAAGAGAGCTAGGTATGAATCTTTCATAGGTGAGGGACCGACCACTACTATCAAACTCATACCCATTGTCATTCATGACAGCATACCAAACGCAGTATTTGGATTAGCTTATAAGAGAATCTAATAAGTTGACAAGTGTTTGCTTTAGCTTAGTTTGGTAAATTAAAAAGGACATGGGTATGTTAGATTAGGTATAATTGAGGGTAAAATTGTAATTTTTAATGCACCTTCTTATATAAGCCCCTTAAAAAGTCACACTAAACACTCTGGGGGTGTTTGTTTCGTCTTATATAGCGGGCTTTTGGCTTATGTAGTTTTCGGCCTATGTTTCATAAACTCACTTTTTGTAGCTTATTTTGAGATTTTCTGGCTTTACATAAGCTTATCATGTCATGATAAGTTTATATAATCTCACAAGTTTCAAAATAAGCCACAAAAAGTGAGCTTATGAAACACAAGCCGAAAACCAAATAAGCCATAAGCCTGCTATATAAGACGAAACAAACACCCACCTTAGTTTAGGTATAAGCTAATAAATGAACAGAAACTGAAAGTACCCATTCATATAAAATTATAGCAATGATGATATATTATTAGGAAGAAGAAAAAAAAAAAAAAAAAAAAAAAAAAAAAAAAAAATGTACCAGCTGATGGTGATTCCAAAGAGTTTAAGTAGTGGAGTCTTAGAGGGTGGCGGTGAAAGATTGGTTGAGAATTGCGGAGTGAATCTGACCGTGTTTTGATTAGCATTGAGGATCAACGAATTGATGAATGTGCATGTGACCCTGATGTGCTTTTTGTAGGGGAGCTCATTTTGTAAAGATTTATTTGATAATTTGATTATCAAGGTTTTATTGGCAAAAATGACAGGTTTTTTGTTTTGTTGTTTGTAAATGAGATGATTGAGGCCTGAGGGTGATGGATTATAACCCGGTGTCGTTTGGTTCCATTTTTTTTTTTTTTTTTTTTTTTAACTTTTTACTCTGATGTTAACTATTATTTTTGTCTTATATAATACTTAAAGCAAAATATATGAAATGAATTGAGTTTTAAATTTATTTCATTCGTATAATTATTTATCAGTATTATATAACACAAAAAAATTAAAAAAGTTAAAAAAAAAAAAAAAAAAAAAAAACTTCAAGAAGTCTAAACAGATAGATTATTTTGATTATAAGCCTTTTTTTTATAAATTAATAATGTTAATTTAGAAATATGTATATATTACCTCTTTCTTTTACTTCAATAAAATCTAATCAAAGAAGGCGCACGAAGGAAGGCAGCAGCACTAGCTTGAGAATTTGTTCCGAGAAATGAACTTTTTTACTTTGTAAGAGTAGTTTCATCGGTGGAAGGGGGAGAAGGTTGTTCGACTGAAGCCCATAACACAAAATCTTGTCTAACTATTTAAATTGGTCTATATGAAGCATTGTGCTAAACACCCCTTTAACAACCAGGGACTATCATTATCATATTCTCATATCATAATGTACACTAATTTCATAACATAAACTTTAATAAAATGTTTCTTATCTAATTTCATTATCTAATGAAACATTGTAACAATCTAAATCATCATAAGACTCATTCATTCTAAAACCCCAATTCATCTCATAAACCATACATGAAAACTAATGAATACATAAGCTTGTCTTGATAAAGAACTAACAATGATGCTTGAATCTTTTTATTATTAACACAAATCCACCAAAGCTTCTCCTGAAATCCTCCTGATGATTTTTGGATAATGAAGAATTAATAAACACATTTTCCCTCCTAATTTCTATGATAACACATGTACTAGGACACATGTGGGACAAAAGAGTTAAATCTCTGAATTTAAATATTGTACGCCCATAAGGGCATTTTTGTAACATCTTAACTCTACTTTTGCACCATTAACATGTCGTTAACTTCGTTATATCGGAGGCCCTTTTCCATTAACTACTAACTTTAATAACCTACCGTATTTAGCTTTCAAATGTGTCTTGTACTTATGCATGTTTAGGAAATGAGTACATGGATTTTGTGAGTGAGGTTTAAGGTACAATTATTGATCAACTTGGAGCCCGGGAGATAGCCTTATAGTTTAACTAACATTTCAATTATTTAGACTATTTTTAGAATTGATTATGTAACCCCCGTTATGGGTTTTCATTTTTTTTTATCCGTTAGTACTTAACGGGTTGCAAACTCTCTATTTAAGACTTTCAGTGCATGACTTTTATTGAACTCATATTTATTAGTTAAAAGTGTTGTAAAGATTACTTTTCGAAATTGGGGTGTTTAAATATTTTAGTCCAACTTACCACGCTTTCTATGTTGTGCATGTGATTTTTAGTCTTTAGTGTTTGTTAAGTTTTCATTTATTTATTTATTTATTTATTTATTTTTTCTTTCTCCCTAGAACAGCAACAATATATAAAAACAAACTAACGAAAATACAAAAAAGGCGCCCAACCCTTTAAATAAGACAACTAAGGAACAAGGGACCCAAGAAGTAAACAGCACCCTTGGTGCATAAGCAAATACTTAGGGTGCGTTTGATTCACAGAATGTTTTTAAAGAAATTGTAATCTTTAAAAGTAATTGTAATTTGAATGAATTGTAATTCAAAGAATTGGAATGTGTTAGAATTGTAATGTGTTGGAATTGTAATTGATGAAATATGTCATTGTGTTTGGTTGACTCGCAGCGTGATATAATTCAGAAAAACATTAATAGTAATAGTAATAGTAATAGTAATAGTAATAGTAATAATAATAATAATAATAATAATAATAATAATAATAATAATAATAATAATAATAATAATAATAATAATAATAATAATAATAATAATAATTAAATAAATAAATAATAACAATATAATATAATATAATAATAATAATAATAATAATAATAATAATAAAATAGTAATAATTATAATATTATTTATTAAATAATAATACAATAATATAGGTAATATTATTCATTAAATAATAAATAATATAATAATAATAAAATAATAATAATAATAATAATAATAATAATAAACAATAATAATAATATAATAATAAATAATAATAATATTAATATTAATATAATAAAATAATAATAATAATAATAATAATAATAATAAAGATAATAAATAAATAAATAATAATGTAATAATAATAATAATAATAATAATAGTAATAATAATAAAATAGTATTAATAATATTATATATTAAATACTAATATAATAATATAAGTAATATTATTTATTAAAGAATAAATAATAATAATAATAATAATAATAATAATAATAATAATAATAATAATAATAATAATAATATATAAATAATAATAATTATTATATAATAATAATAATAATAACAATAATAATAGTTAATAATAATAATAATAATAATAATAATAATAATAATAATAATAAAATTTAATAATAATAATAATAATAACAATAATAATAATAATAATAATTATTATTATTATTATAATTGTTTTTATTTTTTAAAATTAAATAATATATTAGTAATAATTAATAATAACGTTGAAAGATAAATAGTGATATTTAACTTTTAAAAATCTGAATTCCAACGTAATTCAACACATTCCATCAAGTTTGCTATGTAATCTGAATTACATCACTGGACGTAATTGGTTGTAATCCAATTACATTTCCTTGCAAACCAAACAAGCAATGTAATGTAATCTGAATTACAATTACATACATCCTGCCAACCAAACAGGATTGTAATGTAATTCAGATTACAATTACAACGAATCCGAATTCCAGCGAACCAAACGCCCCCTTAGAAACATAAATGCTACACGCCTACACATGAACTAAAATCTATTACCAAACAGCCACAAATGTCAAAGTATGCCCCCATTCAAACTATGACAAGTGTCCCATTGTACAAGTTGCCCGGTCGCCAGGTCTATTTTTGAGTTTAAATTATTTTAGGTCCAAAAGTGATTAGCACCGGGGCGATTGGTCTATTTTGTAATTTTTCCTAGTTTTTCTTTTGGATTTGTGTTTTGCATATTGGATAATTGTTGTGCATAAATTAACGTTTTTTGTCATCAATGAAGATGGGTTGAAGATGTAGAGAGGTTGAGGATCAGAGTGGTAAAAAGACTAATATGTTTTCTAATGAAAGGCACTTAGGGAATTATGTTAATTAAATCGTGTCATGTCATCCTAATTAATTAATGATACACACAATAAAAGTAATTAAAAGTATGTATACTTTTAGATAGGAAAAAAATCACTACACACTAAAAGTAATAATTTTCGCACTAACCCAAATATTTTGTCACTTATTCACGATATATACCAGCATATAGGAAATGACGTTACATGTGGCATATTTGTTTGGTTAGAAATGAAGTCTAACTCCAATACAAAGATACACGTATACGTATTTGACAATCATATTTCTTGAATTGGATTAAACAACAACGATAATACGTGAGATTTAGTCACATCTGGACGGCCATGCACATCTCCTTCACCGTACATGAATTGAGCCATTCTAACCAAATTTGTTGCAAAATCGATAAACTCGCGTGTGATATCAGAGCTTGCATGTGACCGTTCTTTGTTTAGTTTCTTCCATGTCTCGCCGATTAAAGATTTTATATACATTCTAGCCTCATCTTCACTAGCACCAGTCTCATGCATGTAACACTGGAGCGATTTTGGATTATCCCCTCTTTCCATTTCGCTCTTAAAGAAACAAGAAAATGTTTATATATGAATTTATTTTCATAAATGTATGGATATTAATTAAAGGTCATACCGATGAAGTCCCTAAGTCATCAGTGAGTCGGAAGATTAGGGATGAATAGCGAACTATATCCTTACTTAGTTCCATGCATTGCATCATTTCTTGGGTTGAACTAATCGATGTCATAGAATGAACATGCATCAGTATCACAGGACCCGATATCGATATACAACCATTTTCCAAGTACTCTTCTAGTGTTGGTATATGTCCACTTTGATACCAGTTTGCTTCTACTACAAATGACTTGAATAAATCTCCCCACTGCAAGGTTACCATTCCAAATAAGAAAAATATATATTTGATTTATTACCATGGTCAAAGGAAACATAGTATTGGTAGTGTTAAAAAATGGATTACTTACTGCTTTCTTTAGGTATGGGAGAATAACGAACCCTTTCTTTGTCAATGTGTTATATGTAATTTCATTAATGGTGTTGTAGAATCCAAGAAAACATATCTTCATATAATCTGGGAGTTCTTCGATCAAATTAATGTCCCATCTGTATTCAAAAAGTTAGCAATACTTGATAAACATTTAACCTGTTCTAAGAGAAGTAATAGCACAATCTTAGCATTCACCTATTGGTAGCATCAGTAAATTGTTCAATTTCATCCAAAGTACCAAATACATCATAGATATCGTCGATAGTAGTGATCAAAGCGTTAACCTTTGTTAATGTTCTCCTTCCATGACTAAACTGTGGTAAGTAATTGAAACCAATAGTCCACAAAAAGTTCTCCACCAACCGATCTCTAGCAAAGCTCAACTTCTTATCCCAATTTGTATTTCTCCACCACCTGTTCATAATTTTATCAGCTATAAATCAAGATTTGTGTACAGAAAAAGCTTTCTGACCACTGTGCACTTCTAGAAAAGTAATATCTATTGACGGCTCTTTTAGTGATGCATAATCTGGCCACTAAAATAATCATTTAGTCACTACAAAAAAGTTGCCGCTGATTTTTTGCACCAATAGTGACAAAAGCTATATAGAGTCGCCACCAAGCCATTCGATACAATAGAATAAAAATATTTAGTTTTCTTGATATAATGACAAATGTTACAAATATGTACACAAAGTTTTATGCAATAAGTTTTCTAGCTTAGTAACGTTATTTAGTGTCATATATATACGTTCAATCGATTATTCTAAAATGTCAAATTAAACTGTATTTACTGAAAGGACGGAAAACTCTATCTTGAGCACCTATGTAAATTTTTACATCGATGCTACTTTATCATATAGCCTATGCAACAAGTTCTAGTTATATTACAGTTTAGATGAATACATTACCTTGATGCTTGTTTTAGATCTTCAAGGTGAATTGCCTGGACCATATTAAAATCCAATTTTGCAAGCTCAATCAATATGGGATTCATACCATTTTTTTCCTCATACACTTCAATAAACCACTTTGCCTCTACTCTTGGTACTCTCCAGTGCAGTGGAAACTCCAAAGCATGGGTTACTAATGACGATATATGATCATCCATCTTGTCTAGGTTTTCTTTGAGATATTTGGTTGTGAAAGCTCTTGCATTGTCCAGTATAGTTTCATCCTCGAATGCATGATAAGATGCCTCGTACAAGTTCAACATTCCCGCAGTTTCCTCAAGTAAGTGTGGCTTAAGATTTTGAGTGTTATCCAAAAAGTTTTGAAAAATCTCTGAAGAGTATAATCATATAAAAAGGAACTTTTAATATGTGTCTGAGTATATGTATAAAAAAATTGAACTAGCAAGATGTTATAACTCTTTACAAATACCAATCCTTATTGAATTCCTAGGTACGTACCTTGAGGAACTTGATAACCATGTTGTCTGAGCAGTCGAAATCCAAGGGCTGTAAGATTTAAATCCATTTTTCCCCACTTGTCTGGGGTTTTGTAGTATGTATAGTAAATCATCTCCAGGGCATTTCTAATTTCATCTTCAAAATGATAATATATTCCGAGTCTTTGCAAATCATTAACCAATTCCAGAATACTCACTGAATTCTCAACTTCGCCTAATAACATCTTCACTGAATTCTTTAAAATATTTGCTCTTGCTGCATATTCTTCTCCCTGCAAAAGCTAATTGTTGAATATGAGCAAAATTGCTCATCAAATATATAGTATCACAAAGGAAATAATAGAACTTTCAGATGAAAACTATACGGTAATCGCACCGTGTATTTACTAGAGAGCGACTGAATATGATCATACGACCATAATGTTGGCTCATAATTAGCTGTTCGTCTAACGACGTTTTCATCTGCACTAATCGCCATGGATGTAGATTGTGATGAATATATCCGGCTGCAAATGTGACCTCGACAACGTTTGGCATTATAATTCTTGGTCTGAAAAACCGGACAGGAAAAAAAACTCACAGAAGCCATTGAGAAAGACATGTAAAATATTGACGTAACAAGTTCGTCTACAAAGACTATGTTACTTGTTGGTACATGTAGTGCATGTGTGTGTGTGTGTATATATATATATATATATATATATATATATATATATATGTATGTATGTATGTATATATATATATATATATGTATATGTATATATGTATATGTATATGTATATATGTATATGTATATATGTATATGTATGTGTATATATATATATATATATATATATATATATATATATATATATATATATATATATATATATATATATATATATATATATATATATATATATATATATATATATATATATATATATATATATATATATATATATATATATATATTATATATATATATATATATATATATATATATATATATATATATATATATATATATATATATATATATATATATATATATATATATATATATATATATATATATATATATATATATATATATATATATATATATATATATATANAGTAAATTGCAGAAATGGTCCTTGTGGTTTACTCAAATTGCATGTTTAGTCCCTGGTCTTTCGAAATTGCAGGCGGCCTCCCTGTGGGGAGTTTTTGGTTTCGTTTTGGTCCCTGGCCAGGGACTAAACGTGCAATTCTAAGCAAACCATATGGACCATTTATGCAATTTACTCAACATTACTGAACTTGTAAAAACACAAAATTTGTGTTACTTAACTATCTGAAAATATAATGTTCCGTAAGTTCATAACTCAAATGAACAAAATGAATATCTGTTACCTTATACGCATTTTTTTTTTAAGTTTAGTAATATGTTTGTATATTAATCCATTTAATATATAACATAACCAACTTCACCACTAAAGCATACCCCACCTGAGCACAAATATAGCTCACAAACCAGGGACTAAACATGCAATCTGAGCAAACCACAGGGACCATTTATGCAATTTACTCAACATTACTGAACTTGTAAAAACACAAAATTTGTGTTACTTAACTATCTGAAAATATAATGTTCCGTAAGTTCATAACTCAAATGAACAAAATGAATATCTGTTACCTTATACGCATTTTTTTTTTTTAAGTTTAGTAATATGTTTGTATATTAATCCATTTAATATATAACATAACCAACTTCACCACTAAAGCATACCCCACCTAAGCACAAATATAGCTCACAAAAACCAAAATCACGCACACACAAATCTCTCACAATTCGGTCGGTTCACATACCGAATTGTGCTCAAAATCGAAGAAGGATGCATGATCAAGGTGAGTGTTTAATTTTAGTATAGGACATGTGGGTGGGGAAGACGCAGTCTAAACATATTTAACCTAAAAAATTTCAGTTTGAAAATAAAAAATTTCAGTTTATTTTGGAAAACAAAATTGACATGAAACTAGATGCATTTTCAAGCAAAACCCTTGAAAAAGTTTTTTCGAAAAATTTTTTATATTCACAGTTAAAAAAAATAGTTAAGTTTATGATAAACAGTGATATTAGTAAAAATAAAAAATAAATCTAAAAAAATCTGACAAAAAACTAGACAAAAAGTTCGTAATAATGGCTAAAAAATAAAAAAATAATAAATAAATAAAATTTATTTTCCTAGTACTAATTAAATTCTGAAGTTAAGGACCTAAAGTGATATTAGTAAAAAAAATCTGAAAAAATTTGACAGGATAGTATAAGTAAAATAAATAAGAATCACTGAAAAATAAAACAAAAATTGTTTCACATGTAAAAAGGTGCTGTGATATTAACGATTTTATAAAAAAAGACGGGATATTTATGATATTGCCCTTCTGCCTTTTTCAGATGGTTGACTAGATGGAGGGCTGAGATTCATTCGTACATCCGCACTAAAATCCAAAAACATACCTGATCCTTACCCTATTGGCTCCTAAAATATCGTTTTTTCTTATCATTTTGATTGATGTATGTATATTGATGGTCTTAGATTACTAATTATTTTCTCGTAGTATACAGGATTGTTTTCTTGTGTTGGTTAGTATTTGCTGTAAGCCTTCCAAACAATTTCATTTTGTAAAGTGTTATATGTTTTTCAGGTTTTTGTGATTAATACATATTTCACCGTTCTAGAAAAAAGTGGTGCGCTTGTGACAAAAAGTAATAAAGAGGAGAAAATAATGAAATAGTTATTTTCGAACGCTTTTTTCATGAATTACTTGTCCTCAGGAAAAATCTTGAAACATATATTTTTGGACAATTTGAAGTTGTGCGAAAGCTACTAAAATAGTCACTAGCAAATCTACATCCTTTAATAAAGTGCGGCCTTCTTTAGAAATTTGAGGATTGATGTTCCAACTTGGTTCGCAATTGAAGCATTTTGCCCTCTTTGTTGAATACTCAAGTCAAAATTGAATAAATAGACAGTGGCGGATCCAGGAATTCAGAGTAGGGTATGCACAATTTTTAGTAGTGAAAAAATAAATTCGGTTTTTCAGGGTTTGGTTTATTTGGGTCGGGTTTTTCTCGGGTTTGGTTTGTCCAAGTCGGGTTTTTTCGGGTTTATGCTCATAGCAAGTATATAGAATCATCATTTATCATATGGACTTATAATGTAATGACCAATAATATAGCCGAAAGTAGATTAACATGTCAATATACCACACATATGACAAAATAAATACGGAATACCGAAAACAATGTAAACATAAGAATATTTTATAAATAATCCTAATTCTTCATTGTAAATAAAAACGTTTAAGGTTTTTTTTGATAAAGGGGCTCAACGTAAAGATAGCCCAATGAGGTAAAAAAAAACACTCTAACATTCGTAAGTTGTATTTTTCGTTGGGCTCTTGGAATAGAAAATGAGTAGGCTCAAAGTTAGTAATAGGAGATCACAATTGGGCCATATTACATATTAAAGCATGTAGCGTAAAGGCCTAAATGAGTGCATGGCTGCCTCCTCCTTCTTCCTCAAAACTGCAGTTGCCTTGCTTAATATTACCAGGAAAGCATTTCTTACATTCTTCCTTTTTTCCATTAAAGGTAAGTTAGATTGGGTATGCACTGGAAATTTTCATCTATTTTAAAAGGTGTGCACTCACAAATTTCCATTGTATATTCTTCTTACTTCTGAACAAAAACATAAAAATTACACTACACAAACTTTAGACAGGGTATGCACGTGCATACCCTAGGTTCAACGCAGATCCACCCCTGTAAATGTAACTCCCCCAAAATATCGCAAAGGAAGATAGTGTTACTGGGGTGTTACTTCATAGCACAAAGTACAAGTTATAGAAAACGAACTCTAAATGAGACGTTTTGAAAAATTTCCATTTGATAAATAATATCAGAGTTATAACAAGAGGTCGCAAAGTATCATATACATAAATGTTTTATAAGTATCATTGAATTGTTGAGTCTTCAAAATATGCCAAAATACTATTATGCTCCAATCTCTAGCTATTGCCTTACTGACCTTAGACAAAGTAGTAGCTCGGAAATGAGTAATTCAAGAAATAGAGTAAGACGGTTTCGAAATGCAACAATGATTTGTGATTGAATAACAAGAACAAGAACAAGAACAAGATCACAAATCAAAACCAAGCTTCCAAATCGAAAACCCATCCTTATTAAACCCTTGATCTACCATAAAATAACTTGCAAAAACTTCAACTAAGATCAAAAGAAATTAGCAAGATCAAAATTAAATGGTGTGATTTATGTTGTGTTGTGGTTCGTTGGGTAAGAGAGAAAGAGTGATGAGGCGAAAAGTGTTACGCTTTTAGGGGGTCATTTAAGCCCTAAATCGTGATTTTATGATCAAATATTACCTTAAATCATTTCTTTTGTCATTTTAGGTACTGTTGTGAGGAATTCTGGAAAACATTGCATTTTGGATGTTTTTGGAGCATAAAAGTGAAGAAAACGACAAAGTCTCAAAAGCTGACGCCGTCACTTGAAGACAAGGGAGTTGGATTCAGACTTTACCAGACGCCCAAGTGAAGAATTCAAGACTTAACACCTGATGGCGTCAGGTGTTAAGAAGTCTAGGCCGTCAGGTGTAATGCTAAAGAGAGACGGCCCAGGAGGATTTACAAGGTGACGGCCTCAGAAGTAGATCTAGGTGATCTAAAAACCCTAAACGCGGTGAGTTGACGGCGTCAGAGTCTAAAAGCTGACGCCGTCAGAGTGTAAATTCTATATATATTTTAGGATTTTCTTTCATAAAAAGTGTGTAACTTTGGAGAGAGTTTTGGTGTCACCCTAGTACGAACTTCCTGCACTTTTTAAGGGTTTTATACCCTTAAATCTTCCATGTTTCATTGAAGATAAGTAATCATTCAATCATTCAATATGTCTATGTGTTGTTTGATTTTATCTTACGCTTGTCTTTTATTTAACATGCTAGGCTAGGTTTGTTTGTGTTTGCTTAGATGTAATAAAACCTAGTTATTGATTATTGATTGATTGTTTATTGTTATTTGTTGTTGGGTGAATGTTTATCGATGTTAGGCTTAAGAAAACTGGCTAAACTCCTTTGGTAACCTGCTTGATGTCTTAAGAAACATGAATCGGATGGCACTACGATTATTATGGTTGTATTTAATGCATAAGTGACTACTAAGGAGGCCATGGTTATGATACTAAACGTGTCACCATAGGAAGAGGTAGAAGCTTATAGAGTTAGGGAAGATCGTGCACAGCCCTATGAATGGTATTAAGGAATACAACCCGTCACCCACGCAACTATAATAAGCTTATCAATCGATAAAAGATAACCAGGGAGTAATGAAGTCTAAGTAAACACGCTTTTCTCCTTATAAGTTTCAAAACTATTTTATTTTCTTATTATTTTATTTTATTTGCATTTGTAGTTTATTTGGGTTAGTTGACTAGCAACTAATTCCGCCCACTCCTTTCAAAACCGAGATTTTTACCTGCTCTCCATTAAATATAAAACTACAAAAAGAATCATCCCTCATCTCTAGGCCTAATTAGACTACTTTCAATCCTAACGAACACTATTCCCTGTGGAGAACGATCAATCCCCTGGTACTTGCCACTTCACTATACTACATCGGTCAGGTACACTGCCTGGTGGGGATTGCAAGCTTCTCAAGATCCCTTGAGAGGTAAAACATCTTGCGTAGACCGCAATACACACATCAAGTTTTTGGCGTCGCTTCCGGGGAATAGTTATTGTTTAGGTTGAATTTATTTTGTTTAGGTCTACTCATTAGATTCCTTTCTAGTGAGATTTTATTTTATTTTCTAGATTTTCTTTAGTCTATCTTTTTCTGCCCAACCCTTTGCTCAAATCTTCCTTGGCCATCATGGTGAACGAAGATCTCTCTAATCTTAGAGTCACTAGGAGTCGTAGTTCCATAAGAGACCTTATTCCACCCTACGCAGAACCTGAAAGGGAAATGCGTAGGTTAAGGCAACACTCTTCAACATCTGAACCAATTGGTATCACCATCAACTTTGATGAAGCCCTTTCTGAGGAGGAATCTGATCATCACACTACACCCCCTAGCCCCCAATCCAATCACGATACAGAAATTTCTGAGAATCCTACCCCCAAGTGCCTCAAGGATTACTCTTCTCCCACCCCTCGTGGTTTTTCCAATGCTATTGTTTTTCCAAATGAACACACAGATGGGGTCTTGCGTGCAACCGATGTTTGGCTTGTCCAAAGTGTATGCAAGTTTCACAGATTGAAAACTAAAGATCCAATCCAACACATCAAGGACTTCTTGAAAATAGTAGACACCATCCATGCGGACGGGGCAACTAGAGATACCTCCCGTTTACGTTTCTTTCCTTTTACCCTTCAAGAAAAAGCCAAAGAATGGTATAACAAGCTTCCTTCTGAGTCCATCTTCACATGGGAATAGCTTATCTCAAAATTCTATGAAAAGTTCTTTCCCATAGGAAGAACTTCAGCATTTAGAGACAAAATCCTCCGCTTCCGCGTTGGACAAGCAGAACCCATTCATAAATCTTGGATTAGATTCAAGGATCTAATAAGACAAGTCCCCCATCAAGGCATTGAACTCTGGCTTCTTGTCCAAATATTCTATGAGAATATCTCTCAAAACGACTAGAATGGAATCAATAATTCGGTAAAAGGAAAAATAGCAAAGTTAAGCGCTGAGGAAGGATGGAATAGGATTGAGGAATATGCTCAAGATCAAGATGATACCTGGGATGAACCCGATTCGATCATGAGCGTATCCGAGTTCATGCAAAAACCCTCTTTTGATAGCCGGTTAAGTAAATTGCGAGAAAAAATGTCATATCTAAACAGGTCGCAAACAACTAAACAATTATCAAACCCATACTTGATTTGCGACCAATGTGGTGGCCCACATGAAGTGGAGGAATGCGGGGAAGATACCACCACCGAACAAGCATGTTTGTCAAGCCATGACATCTTTGATGACCCTTCCCTCTTAACTTTTTATCAAAACAATGATTTTACCCCTAGGGGAAATCTCGTGAGAAGTGAGAAAGGAGAAGAAGGTCCTGACTTCAAAGTTATGAGCACTTTTAAGGATGACCTTGGGCATTTCACGCATGAAAAAAGTCTATTGCTGAAGGGTCTCGACGACCTCATCACTGATCAGCAAAATGACTTGAGAGCCAAGTTCGCAGAACTCAACGCCACCCTTGATGGCTACATCAAACCTCAAGTGGATCAAAAAGACCCTTTGCTCGCCATTACTACTATAGCCGGAACAACAACTAAGGATCCACCATACCCAGCTCAACAGTCCAACATCACGGAACCAGACACCCCTCACGAGGAAGAAGGTAACGTGCACAATGAGATTCCCGAGCAACCCCCTCAAGTAACCTCTTCTCCACCCATTCCACCCAAACAGCCCGTGAAAGTCCCATATCGGTCCCGCCTCAAGAATCAAAAGGTTGAGAATGATAATAAAAGGTTCTTGTCATACTTGAAGGATTCGGTTGTCACTATACCCCTCCTTGATGCATGCTACCATATGCCCAAATATAGTACATACTTCAAGAAGCTACTCGCCAACAGAAAAAGGCTCGAGGGTCTTGTAACCCTAGGAGAAGAATGTTCTGTGGTGACTCAAAGAGGATTACCAAAGAAGGTAGACGACCCCGGTAGTTTCACTTTGCCTTGTTCCATAGGATCCCTTTCCAAATCACCAACTTGTGTGACATACCTGTTAAGCAACTCATAGACTTTGGTTAGTGATATAAGGTCCTCAGCTGTACCAACAGGTATACCAGTGGTTTTGGGAGCTTCATTGGACCTGGTAGGAGACACATGAAAAGCATCACCAGTAGTGGTGGTATCAACAAAGGACTCTCTAGTTGGACTAGAGGGAGGTTGTCCTGTGAATATAGGTGTCTCATTATTGGGCTCAGCAACAAAGGGTCCTATGAACTCATCACTATGGTCAAGTTGGTCAGTGAAGGGTGTCTCATCCTCATTCCTATGGTCAACAGAATCCTCACCAGCAGGATTGACTGGTTGCAGAGGAGCAGCAGTTTGCTCATGAGGAGTATCCACAGGATGATCATCCGCAGTTGCTGATGCAGATGCTTCAGCAGCTTCAGATGAACCAGCAACCCCAGCTGCTGATGCATTGGCATCAGCAGGTTCAGGAATGGGTGGAACACTATCCTCAGCAGCATGAGGGCTGGGTGGATTACCACCTTCAGCAGCACCAGCATTGCCACTTGGCAACATAGCTGGTGTTAGAGGCCAATGTGCACCAGTGTATTGACTATTCATGTTTGAAAAGACTTTAGAGGTCAACTCTAGAATAGGTCTATGTGTTCTATCACGTGTTTCTATACCTATTATGATTTGAAGGAACCTAGGGTACATATAAAACTTGTTCTTATCAGCATTAATATTACTAATCATGCCCTGAAAGATAAATCTAGAAAAGTTAAAATTTGTACCCTGTGATATACAAGCAATAGCACATGCCAGATATGTATAGAATTGATCCAATCCTCCAGTCTTATTACTTACACACTTCAACAAAGTATGCACCAGAAACTTCCATTTAGGACAAAGGAGTTTCTTATACCATGCTTTCTTTCCATCACCCTGATAGCCAATAGCCTGTAATGCAGGAAGTATCAGTGCCTTATCTTCATGATACTCACCATCTGCATCTTTCAGTTGAAGTTTAGTGCGGATCAAGGACTCAGTAACTTATACTCTTTCCTATCAATGGTTGCGAGAATCCTTGTGTCCTCATCTCCTACTGTGGCAGTATTTTAAAATTGCGTAACCAATGATTCACACACAAGTGTGGGACAGTGTGTGAGAGCAAAATTAAGATTAGACCGCTTCAAGAACTCTACCATTGGATCAAATAATTCTTTCCCCTTTGCTTTGCCCAGAAATGCGATTTGATTGTGGTCACTTTTGAAGACTAGTTCGGCCATGAGTGGTTTTGAGAATAGAATGAATTTGAGAAGTTGAGAAATTGGTTTGAAGTTATAACGAGTGGGAAGGAGTTATTTTGAGTGAAGGATTCACACGATTGGTTATTTAAGGAAGTTACCAAATCGTGGGAGGTAATTGACAACGAATCTTGGAAAGAATCGTTTGACCAATTTTGACTTTATAACTTACCCAAAATAAAACCCAAAAGTGTACTCGTCAGTAGAATGGAAAAGTCAATCCGTAGAATCGCATGGTCAATCCGCAGAATCAAACCATCAGCAGAATTGAAAAGTCAATCCGTAGAATCTTATGGTCAATCCGCAGAATCAAACCATCAGCAGAATATATACAGGCTGTCATCCATAAATACCCATTGAACCGACTCCTCATTAAATGCCTTAATTACTTAATCAGGTCTATAAATAACCCTCAAATCACACTTAATCACCATCAACCAAACACAATTTCTCATCAGCAGCAATCATGAATCCAATAGAAATATCCTCTGATTCCTCTTCAGCTTCTTCGGACCATTACATTCCTCCTCCACCTCCTCCACCACCACCACCAATGCCTTTTAGACGAAGGCGTGGTTGGAGAACCAAGGAGGAAGCACGCAAAAGGAGACATGATGTACCAGCTCCTCCTTCTCCACCACCACCACCATCACCATCACTTCCTTCTTCATCCTCTGACTCAGATACCCCTGATAAGACAGGGCGTATGGAGTTGTTGTTTCTTGAGGATTTGGATGAAGGGCCTTCTGAGCCACCACCTCTTTCAAAGCTTCTGACAAAGGAGATGGAGCGAGTTGTGGCTGGGATGAGCCAGATACCAGTTCCTCAATCTGCCAAGAAGTTGCCAAAACCACCTCCACAGGTAATGGGGCTTGTGTGCAAGAAGCTATGGACTTCTGAGACAAGGCCCAAAGATGTTGAGAAGGTGCTGAGGAACAAGGGGGCTGGTGAAGGCACATCTGATCCCAAGGGCAAAGGGAAGAGAAAACAGGATTAGGTGCTAAGATGTGTTCAGTCTTTTGAGTAAGTTGCTCGGATGTGTTCAGTCTTTTGAGTACGAGGGTCAATACATATGAAGAGAACAAGACTGAGACACCCGTTGACAAGCTTGTTGCATGGAAAGCTTTATTTTGTACCCTCAAAGGGAATAGAAATCAGGATTAGGTGCTAAGATGTGTTCAGTTGTGTTTGTTTAGATGTTAGGATTTGACTGTAACTTCTTTTGGTGAAAATGAATGAACTTTTAATTTATCTCTTTGTTGTCATTCATCTTGTTTTATGCATAAGGTAGATACTTCTGAAAGAATCAAAAATATGTTATCAGCAGGAACTACACTCCGCAGAAACACCTTTCAGCAGGAACTGTAAAAACTATCCGTAGGAACCATTTGATCAGCAGAATCACCCTCAGTAGTATTGTGCAAAAATATCTTTAGGAGAAATCTTAGAGCATTTATTCTGCCACCTAATACGCATTTATGGACCTACACTTTGACTTTTGCCTATAAAACAGATCCAAACTTTTCACCAATCCTAATTATCCACCAATAACAAGAACCATGAGCTCAAAACCCCAAATTGTTGAATCTTCATCTGATGCTTCAAACCTCAATGAATCACCAACAAGGAGCACAGATGAATCCCCAGATGCAGAAAAGAACCAGATTCCCAAAAAGTCATCCAAGAAGAAGATGAATGAAGTTGGATCATCAAGCACAGTTCCCAATCCGGCCATGTCACCTGAATCTTCAGAAGACTCCAATCCTTGGATTCCTCTCCAACCACCTGCAAGAGAGCTCATATCACCCTTCCTGTGTACTTCCTCAGATGAGGATGAACCCCAAGATCAAGCTCCTTCCACTCCAACAGGATCAGCAGAGAATTCTTCCAAACCTCCAAATTGGGGTTTTGATTCAGACTTCTCTGATGATGATGGGAAGGGAAAAGGAAAGGTGGAGTAGTGTCAGGGTTAGAGTCATGTTTCAATGTTGTCAGGGTCTGTAGTATCACCATCTTTTGTAATAATCTTTTGATGATAAATGAATTTACTTTCCCCTTTAACAATCACTTTGATGTTTGTTCTCTGAGTACACTGGAGTAATTTTCTTTTACTGACATGAGTTAATGCTACGGATGCACTTCCAAAACATCAGCAGAAATGTTATCAGCAGCAATATTATCAGCAGAAACAGTAACCTCAGCAGAAACATACATCAGCAGAATCAGCTTAGCTGCAAAACAAACACACAGACCAAAACACACAAACCAATCTAATCCAAATAATTGTTAGTGTATACAATAAGTAACCTGCAAAACAAAGTTAGTAAATATACAACATACATTTTCTACAAATCCTCCCCAGAGGCATATGCCTCCCCTTAGGCCTATGCCTCCCCTCAAACATAGCAGTCAAGGGTTAACCATCCCAATATGGACCACTAAGTGATTAAACCTAGGTCCATCAAACGCCTTTGTTAAAAGATCAGCCACATTATCATCTGTATGGATTTTAAGCACCTGAATTAAGTGTTTCTCATTTGCATCCCTAATAAAATGGTGCCTAATTTCAATGTGCTTAGTTCTATTATGATATACTGGATTCTTAACAATGCATATGGTACTTTGGTTATCAATAAAGATTTTAGTGTTCATGAAATTGAACCCATAATCAAGTAGTTGATTTTGTATCCAAAGAACCTGGCCACAGCAGTTAGCAGCAGCAACATACTCTGCTTCAGTAGAAGAATTGGCCACAATTGTTTGCTTCTTGCACTGCCAAGATATTAACCTTCTTCCAAGGAATTGGCAACCTCCAGTAGTGGATTTTCTATCCAAATTAGCACCTGCATAATCACTGTCACTGTAGGCTTCCAGTACAAAAGGAGACTCTCTTGGGTACCAAAGACCAAGTTTGGGTTGGCCTTTAAGATACTTAAAGATCTTCTTCACTGCATTGAGATGGGAAGTCAAAGGTGTGACTTGGTGCCTAGAACAAGCACTCACAGCAAATGTAATGTCTGGCCTTGAAGCTGTCAGATACATAAGTGACCCAATCATAGACCTGTACATGTGAACATTGACAGGAAGATCTGCTTCAAGGTTATTCTTAGTTTTGGGGGTTTCATATGGGGTAGTTGCAGTCCTAACATTCTCCATATCAAACTTCTGAAGAATGTCCTTCACATACTTCTCTTGATGGATGAAGATACCATCAGGCTTTTGCTGCACTTGTAGACCCAAAAAGAAAGTCATCTCTCCCATAGCACTCATCTGAAATTCACCCTTCATCAAGTCCTCAAATTCTCTGCACCAGGCTTCCTTAGTTGATCCAAAGATGATGTCATCCACATATACTTGCACAAGAATGATATCCCTTGAATTCTTCTTGATAAAGAGAGTCTTATCAATGGCTCCTCTTCTGTAACCATGTTTCAGCAGGAATGTAGATAGCCTAGCATACCAGGCTCTTGGTGCTTGATGAAGTCCATAGAGAGCTTTCACAACTTTGTACACATGGTTAGGATGCTCTGGGTCTTCAAAACCTTTAGGTTGAGTAACATATACTTCTTCTTCAATCTCCCCATATAGAAAGGCACCCTTCACATCCATCTGATAGACCACAAACCCCGTATAAGAAGCAAAGGCCAAAAATATTCTAATGGCCTCAACCCTAGCCACTGGTGCAAATACCTCATCATAATCAATCCCCTCTTCTTGTCTAAAACCTTGAGCTACTAGTCTAGCCTTATTTTTAACCACAATGCCCCTAGCATCCCGTTTATTCTTCAAGATCCACTTTGTCCCAATTGCAAACTTTCCATCAGGTAGTGGTACAAGAATCCAAACCTCTTGATTCTTGAATTGTTGCATTTCCTCTTGCATAGCTTCTACCCAACTGGCAATGGAAAGTGCTTGTGCTACACTTGTTGGTTCAACCTGTGATAAGAAACAAGCAAACATACAATGTTGTTGATCTGTGTGGTTGTCTCTTTGTTGAGCCATGACATAAGTAACAAAAGCATATTCTCGAAATTGTGTTTTCTTCACTGAACTCCTTGTTTGAACTGTGGCATTGGGATCTCCAAGGATGTTCTCTTGAGGATGTATAGTGCGGATTCTTTTGGTAGGGATGGGATTAACATCAACAGATGGTTGGAGATTGTTCAGTGTAGGAGCAAAATCATCATCATAAGAAGAGGTACTGAAAATGCCAGTAGCTTGTTGATGATTACCAAGATCAGTGGGGAATGAAAATCTACCAAAAGGGTCTTCAAAGCTCTGGGATGGACTGACAGTAGTGGGAAAAGGATCAGCAGAAGTGGATGGTCCAGCAGGAACAGCATCAGCAGTATTCGAATCAGCAGGAACATGAGGCACTTTGTCAGCAAAAACAGGACTACTGTCAGCAGATTCTATGTTTCTGCGGACATCATTAGCAGATTGCCTCAAGAGTGCTTCAGTATCTTTAGCAAACTCAAAACCAAGTGCATCTGCAGCTTCTTTGGCTGCATGTTCTTGCTGCTGAAGTCTAGCTAATGCCTCTGCATAACTTGAATCTATGCCATCCACATCAGAAGCATGTATCTTATTTGAACCTGAAACATGAGGAGAGGGAAA
>LBNU01035866.1:82093-92533 GCA_014162995.1 Artemisia annua | reverse complement strand
ATCCACAATTATACTTTCCTTATCTTCGTCTAACGGTCGTTAGTCATTTAACGGAAAACACTAACGATCGTTAAATTCTTGTGTTAATAATAAATATATAAAATACATTTATTATTATTCCTTAATACTCATTTGTATCGTGTGCAATCCCGAGGTCTCGCGTTCGATTCTAGACATTTACACGTTAATACTTAACTATATTTCAACACTAAGAATGTTTAGTTCTTGGTAAAATATTTGTTCTTTTACTCGTTCATAGAGTACGTCATAACACTTCAGCCCGTCGTATGTAGGTGTCACATAATATATATCATTACCGACGATATTGATTGAGTGAAAAGGACACCAATCGACCTTGAAGGGAACATATTAGATCATTTTCGTACAAGAACAAAGAAAAACATAGTACTACAGTACTACACTACTACCCCATTTTCCTGTGTCCAAAATTTTTCTGTCATATTCTGCTTAAGTTTACAGCAATAATGTAAACAATACTATTACTAAATCAGTAAATATTTGATAGAATAAAACACTACAAAGTAATAAAAGTTATAACATATCCCTTTCTTTTCTTTTTTACCATAAACAAATAAGCAATTGTCACCTTCCACATAAATAAATGTTGCAGAAAATAAGGGGAGACAACATCTACAGTATCTTAAATGGGTTTACCCAAAGACAAAATCCACATTCATAGCCCACTCTTCTTACTTATGGGCCTTTCATTCTGTTAGTTGATCAACTTTAATTTACTAAAGGGTAAAATAATAAAGTGTAATAAATAAAAGGGTTTTTTAACTTGTGTCATAGGACATGATTTTAGAAGTATTAAGGGGTTGTTTGGTTTGTTGCTAGGAATCACAATGGGTATTGGATTTGGTATGGGGTAGAATAACAATAGATATGAAAAAGTGTATGATTACGATTGTTTATGTTAAGATGAAAAAATATGGTATGAAAAAGCATATAGATATTTGAATTTTGTAGTGAAAAAGAGATGGGCCCACAGAATGGATTTCATAAACACCAAATGAGTGGGTAATGAGTCTATGGCTATGATATACACATTTCATTCCTTGACCCACTAAACAAACAACTTTAATCACTATGAAACCCATAACCCCATTCGCATATACTCATACAAAACGCACCCTAATTAAACATAGGAATAATGTGTATGGAGGTTACTTAAATTTTCAATTTTCTACATATAAGCCACCCATTTATTGAAATTAACTTATAGGCCGTTCAACTATATGTTTGTTTTCGTTTACACCAATTCTGACCAAATTTATGTCCGAAAACTATAAAATATAAATAGGGAACCAACCTCTAACTTGTTCAGAAATACGGCTAAAAGTTTGATGTGAAATACCGATAATACCCACAATTTAAGTATGAATTTACATTATTAAAAGTGATTTAGAAGGATAAAGCTTAAATTTCGCAACTAGTTTTTTACTCGTATTACTTAATATGTTAGCGTTAGGTTCATTATTTCCGTTTGATAATTATCTGGATTAAATTTGATTGAAATTGGTGTAAACGAAGATAAATACATAGTTTGATGGCCTATAAGTTATTTTCAAAAAATGGCTAGCATATATGAGAAAATTTTAAAAGCTGGATGGCATTCTCACATGGACCTAATAAATAGGCCTAACCGTAGACCTACCGCATTAATAACTTGTACATTTGATAGATGTACAAGTTATTAATGCGGTAGGTCCACAGTTAGGCCTATTTATTAGACCCATCTATCATTTTTGTCTCATATATTATTCCTTAAACATAATGTTTTCTTAAAATATATTCATTTTGAGGTAAAACATTGTTAAACTTGCCAAATAAAAGAAATTGAAAAATATTAATATCAACTTACATTTAAATATAATAATATTAGTTCACTAAACATTTTAAACATATACCACCATAGCATATTGTAAAAAATCTCATAAATAAATGGAAAACTTGTGTATAAAACAATGTTTTAAATAAGTGTTTTGATAACATGTGTCAAGAGAGATTATGTCATAAATATTAAAAAGGTAATTTTGAATTCAATAATATAAATTTACTTGATTAATTCATTTTTGTTAAATGCATTTGGGATACTAAGGCTACTCTACTCACAGTAAGGCGACCCAATCCTTTTTTTTTTTCTCTGTCACGTCAGCTTTCCCTCTCCAGTGACCTACAGGCGATTGGGTGCCCCAGTAAGGGCGACCAAGTTCATTTTTTTTAAAACATTTTTAACACAAACTAAAATTTCATTCACAATTAAAACGTTACATATTAATTCAAATAAAATAAAAACATTACAACACTTATTAAAACATCACAACACTTATTAAAAACTAATAATCTAGGTTGTGGCGTTCCTTGATCGAGTCTTTGATTTCTTGCATTTTTTGTCGTTGTAATGCGGGCAAAGATGGGTCGATTGGTGTGAGATAGAAGATGAGGTCTTTTTGATATTTATTTTCTCGCTCAAATTCAAGTTTTTGTTCTTCCATTGCCAAGCTTCTGTCTTCTTGCTCCGCTTTCTTTCGCTGCAGCTCCAACTCCTTATCCCTTAGCTCCAGCTCTTTTTTCTTCAAGTCGTAGTATCTGTCTGCAAGCTCCTGCTTCTTACCCAATGCCATTGACTTAATGGTTTTCAATTTGTTGGCTACCCCATCAAAATTCCAAGACTTGGAATTCTCCGACGATTTCTTCTTAGTAGCCTTATTTTTCTTAGCGGCATCGCGACCAATTGGTCGCTCATTTCGAGGCTCTTCATTATCAGGCACATCCAAGCCCGTTTCAGAAGTCCTTCGTTTTTTTCGAGCCTCATTTTGGTTTAAAAAAACCGGCATCTCATTTTTCTTCCAAATCTGATGCTCCCTCAAAATCTCCCAACAATGATCCAATTGAAAGACATGCTTCATCATTATTTCATATTCTTCACACGCTCGTTTGTAAATAGTGAGATCATTCTCACCACTTCCAAAATTCGTATAACAATTGTCGTAAATGACACAAAATGCACCAACTTTAGGATGAATCCTATTTTTCCACTTGCTGGTAATTGAGTTGTACGATCTCCCTTCACCAACCTCATTTTCAAAGTATGTAATCACTTTCTTCCAAAATCCCTTAGAATTTTGGTTGGTTCCAACTACGCTATCCTCCGACGAATCACACCAAGCCATGCACAACACGATCTCTTCTTTGCGTGTCCAAATCGCCGAATCATTCGTGGTTTCTTTCTCAACCGCCTTCTTCTTACCCTATGTAGCACGCTTCTTTGGTTTGACCGGTGACATCTCTTCAGAAATAGTGTTGTCGTCGTAATCACCAACAAGATCATCATTTGGAACCGAATCGTGATACAATCCGTGACCCGAACCTTGATAACCCGGTGACATTTGTTGACTCGGATAACCCGAACCGGTTCAAACATAAAAATCCGGATTGTTGCATAATTGTTCCATAAAATCACAAGCATCAAGATTGATGTGGTTAACCGGAGAATAATTTTAATAATTAGAATAGGAAGACGTTGATGTGTCCATTGTTGGACGATACAACGATTCGGGGGAGCCATACATAGATTGTTGGCTTCGACGGGAGTGGCTTTGTTGTGGTTGTTGGTTGTTTTGATACGGTGGAATGAACGGACGATTAAAATTACGATTCATAGCAAATGGATTGAATGTTTGTTGTTGTGGAGGTTGTTGAGATTGATAATCAAGAGTAGCGGGTCGGAAATTGACGTTTGGTGAGACACCGGTTAACCGGAAAGTCGAATCCGGTGATACTTGCGGGATGTTTTGTGGTAATCGGGATTTTCGGCCTTTTGTTTGTTGTCGTGTTTTCTTAGACATTTTGAATAAAGATNATGTCATGCCTAAGCATGCCTAAACTTTTTTTTTTTTTTTTTTTTTTTTTTTTTTTTTTTTTTTTACCTCAAACGGCTATAAACAAAAGCACCAACGGTAATATGGATCAAAAATAGAAAATGAAATGGAAATGTAATTGGTCGAGCCTGCGACCAAATACCTTTTTTTTTCGTCACTCGACCGAAAATATTCGGCTTGACTCGTTTGAAAGCTCGTTTAGTTACTCAAGTCAAACGAGCCGATGGAGCTTCTCATTAAGTTAACAAATTTATAGTAAGCTTACGAAAGCATATGCATAGAACTCAGACAAAACATACGTACTACTAAAAGGATAACAATTGATGTTCAACAACATCGCAAAAAAGGTTTAAATTAGTTAAAGAAGTAATCTCTATTGTTTGATTATTATTATTATTATTATTATTATTATTATTATTATTATTATTATTATTATTATTATTATTATTATTATTATTATTATTTTATTATTATTATTATTATTATTATTATTTTTATTTTTTTATTTTATTATTATTTTATTAGAACCATAAAAATTTACATGAAATTGGATGGAAGTCTAGACACAAGCTGTGCTCCCACTCATTTCTGAATACAAAAGCTAATTCTATAAAAGATAAAAACACTACTTTTAGCATTATTTGAGTGGCCATTGGCAATAGACTTAATTCGTGAAAGTATGTCCAAAGCCTCTGTATCGAATTCTCCGAATGTAGAAAAAACAAATGGTATGAACTTGTATCCGTTGTCCTCACATTTGGACGCATACTTTCTCATTTTCTTCTCCACAGCATTGTGCAAGGGTACCCTAGGAGCCCATGAAGTCACCCCAATACCAGCAAATGGAGAGATACCGGTCACATCCAAGCATGCATCTTTACCTTGAAGCCAATTAAATAATAGCAAGTCTGCAGGTCGCAGCTCATTCCCATCCTCCGAAAGGACCCCATAGGAGCCTCCTTACGCACTATGATCCCAACCTTAGAACATATATCAACAAGAATATCACGCACCAGTTTATGCCTAAACTTCACACCCACTTCACTAGAGCAGTGGACCGCATGATCTCCCCATATGTCCATATGATGCACATTACAACTCGGGCAAAGGCCACCTTCAGAGAACATAGGTACAGTAAGCCTATAACACAATACAGATCGAAATTGGCGATGGTTCATCTTCTGTCCCAAGCCGTCAATAGGGATGGTGAATAGAAAATCCTGGGCATGTTGGGCGCGTATACAACTGAGAATAGCCACCTGTTTTGGACTTAGCGAGTATTTAGAAACAATGTCTTTCTCAATGACACAAAAGTAACACTTTGCCAAGGTTTTCACCATTTGGGGGGCAGAAGCGCCATTAGTGACAGAGAGAGCGTCCATGTTACAAGTAATGTTGAAAGTATCAAGAGCATACTGAAAAGAAGGACCATATGAGACATTACAAGTATTAGACAATATCTTGTCCTGTAGATCACTCGTTTGCATACGAGAGGTGAGAAAGCATACTGGATAATGTCACCCGCTGAAAGGATACCAAGACCACCCACTTGATTGGAAGAGTGGCGAGCCGCCACTGCCAATCACCAATCCCCGGCCCTGAGGCGGTAACAATCTTCTCCAAGAAAGTACGTAATGACTGATCAAACTGAACCTGGGCCTCTTGTAAATACAAAGGGGAGCATGGCCTCCTGTAAGATATTATTATTATTATTATTATTATTATTATTATTATTATTATTATTATTATTATTATTATTATTATTATTATTATTTATTTATTTATTTATTTTTTTTAATAAAAACTTTATTAGAAATTTATAAGATTTATAAGAAACATTACTTTATTATTATTATTATTATTATTATTATTATTATTATTTTTTATAAAACTTCACTGTCATTATTAAACATCACTTTTATTATTGTTATTATTATTATTATTATTATTATTATTATTATTATTATTATTTTATATATATATTTGGGGAAGCCTAATAATACTGTTGAGGTAGTGTAGTAAATATAAATTCCACGGACTCATATTGGTGTCTTACTTTTGTTTCCTTTCTTAGCGTCACATATACTAATCAAAATAATTGGCACATGTATAAAGAAAAATGGTTTATTTGTACATAATGATATGGTTCACAAAATTGGAAAAAGGGTTTTTGTTTGATTTTTAGGCTTATATGTTAAAATTGTAAGATTTATATCAAGCAATAATGGACATAAAATTAGGTATTTAAGGGTATTGTTTACTAACGCTATAGCCATTTAGGGATAGTTTTGTGTTCACTATTTTTGTTATATAATTATTGTGTGCGGTTCAAACAATGACAAATATAATTACAAAACCTTTGAGAACCACAATATCATTAAAAAATTTGATCAATGATCAGAATAAAATGTGATATTTAGGTACACGACATGCAAATTCGTCTTGGGAAATTCCTAAACGTATATATATGTGCTTGTAACTATTTTAGTTATAGGTTATTCCTATTTGAAGCATATTTGCGTGAATAAATGGGTCTTTAATTAAAAAAAAATGTTTAAAGAAAGTTTTTCAATGGATTGTGTTCTTTTGAAAAAAAATTAAGATTGATAACGATTCGAGCCGAGTCGAGTTTTTGTTCGCGAATCACTTCCTAACCGTTTATTTAATTATATCATTTTACGAAAATAACAAGTTAAATTCTCTATATAATATAGGGGTTAGCTTTCGGATACCTATTTCATGACGCAAACGTCTACATAAGTCGGAGAAAGATAGTGCTTTTGTGAAGCAAATTATTTGTTTGATCCCTACTCTTTCCCCGATCGCAGAAAAAACTAACATTGTTATGCAGTTACTGAAAAATGATCGCACTAGATCCAAATTAAAACCTGGGGTAAGACTTCCCGTCAAAGCAGTTTCTTTTCTTAATTTCGGTATAATCATCTATTAGAGAATCACACTTGCTTTCTGTATTTGCATAATTATATTAAGAAAACCTACTTATTAAATATATCTAAATTCTAAAATAAGAGTATACAATACCACTAGTAGTTATTGTTAGAAACAACGAGGTGGATCACCCGCGCGTTGCCGCGGAATTTTTGCCAAAGTAGTTAGTGCACTTAACGACCGTTAGTTATAAGGACTTAATTTGTAACGAACCTGTAAGACGAAGGACCAATCGCAGGCGGAATATAAAAAAAAAAGTTAACGGTCGTTACTACTTAACTTAACGACCGTTAGTTATAAGGACTAAATTTGCGACGACTCTGTAAGACGAAGGACCAATTGCAGGCGGAATCTAAAAAAAAAATTAACGGTCGTTACTACTTAACGGCCGTTAAGTACTTAACGACCGTTAGTTACTGTACAATTCACTATTTGAATGTGAGTGTAAATCACTGTAGCACAACAGTGATTTAACGACCGTTATCTTGCACTAACGGTCCCTGGTAAATGTATATTATAGTAATATATAAAGAAAGAAAAAAAATACTTCCAAAACAATAAGTACGTGGAAAAAGATTTATGCATTTTCCTCAAAACTACTAATCATTTCTTGATCAAGACTGTTGAACAATAATTACGAATATAACATAAAATAAGATGCTTTTGGTTGCCTCTTTTTGAACACCAGGTTTGGATTTAGTCTTAAGTTTAATTGTTTGATTGATGAGTTTTGATTTAAAAACATATGCATCATAGCTCACAAAATGAAAAGGAGACCAACTTTTATCATTGCATCAAACTGGGAACAAATTTCACACCATGTACTACATGGAAGATAATTAGCTCCAATTTTTTATTTGCAAACAAGTTTTAGTAATAGTTTTTGACTTATTGAATTACTTTTTCAATCGTTCAATTTTTTATTTTTATTTTATTTATTTTTTAATATTATAATATCCTATTGTTATTAGCATGCATTTTTTAGATATGTGCACTGTCCGTTTACAAATAAGAGCATCTACAATGGCATAAGTTTTAAAGACTTGATGCATTTAATGCATTAAATGCAAATCTCATTTAATGCCCAAGACTTCTATGAAAGACTTGGTGTTTACCAAGCTTTTGCAAAAAGCTTTTCAAAAAACTAGTCATGCAATGCAAAAAACCATATCAAAAAGCTTTTTGTAATAGTAAAAAGTCTTTGTGTGGTTTTCCCATTGTTGATGCTCTAACTACGTATCATGAGCGGTACTTAAGTAAATAAATGCATTTTTTTAGATATATGCTATTTAATTTTGACAATTATGAATCCTGATGGCATGCAATAAAGTTAAGTATCGATGATCAAATTCTTGATCAATCATCATTTTGATAGTCGGTACTAAAAGCCAAGAAAACACCAAAAAGTGGCCGAATGTGATGGGTACAAAGATTGGATAATTTACAGCAAGTCCAGATATTTTAGTATTTTTACAATTTTACTATTTTATTTATTTAAGAAAGTTTATTTACTTTTAATATTGTTTTTAACTTTAATTTTCTTTTTTTCAAGATAACCTTTTCGGTTTAGAGTTTAATTGTTATTCATCTTTTGGTCTTGAATATGTTTAACGTTTTATTCCGGTTTCATTCTCGTTATCAACCTTTGGATTAGGATTACAAAATCCGTTTTCGCGTCATGCGTCAGTTGACATCTATAGCTTGTTAGTATCATGTATAATTATTAGTGTAGAAGATTCAAAAACCTATACTGTTAGTGGGTTATGGTCTGGAGAGTACATGAATCATGGTTTAACCAAATTCATAATTTTTTTTTGAAAGGAGTTACACTATTCTGGAAGAACTACGTTCCGTGATCGTAGGTGGGGCATCAATCCATAAGAATCGCGAGTGTAGCAATTATGGAGGTTCAAGAATCCATCCAACCACAGACGGATCTATTGACAGCCATAAGTGCAACCATTCCCCGTTCAATAATAAGTGAGTTAATGAATGGGGGGAAATGATGAAGACAGAGATTTGACTATCAACAATTAAATTGTTTTATTCAAAAGTTTTGATCAATAATAAAGTACTTTCTTTAATTATTGACAATTATGGCGCTAGGATTTTGTGTCAAAAAAATTGGTTAGTTATTCTAATTTACCAATATAGATTTGTCCAAATAGCGGAACGCATGTTTGTTGGATTCCATTATCTATCGGTAGGTCTTATAATCGTGAACTATATTGTGAGGAACTAATCGTGAGGATAGTAATATTCTATTTGGAAAACCATGACGACAAGAAGTTCAAGATTTTGATGATTTAAGGTGTAATCTCTATCTTTTCTTATTGAAATAGACGTATTTCAATAGTGTCCTTGCCTTCAAAAGTATATGTCATATTAGCGAAAAAGTCGTTGAAGTATCAAAATTGGAAAAATATCGTTTTCAAAGCCTTAACTTTCTCAAATAATTGATCTCTAAACAACATATAAACACAAGATGGCATATAATATTCTTTCAAAGTCACTACAAGTTACCGTACATAGTTTGGGTCATCATGTCTCACTTAAGACATGATCAATCCAAATAAAGGATCTTGTTAATTATAAAATAGGAATGATGCTGATAATTACATTATCAATATGTCGATCAACATAAAATAATGACCACGTAAATTGACAATTTATCTAATATTGTACAACCCAAATTACACATGTTTATTAAGAATATTTAAAAACTAATTATCATATCATTATAATAAATAAAAAAAATAACATTAAACACATTAACATAGTTATAGAGGAAAATTCAAATGCATACTCTTATATTGGTGCATACCAAGGGACAAATCCCCACCATCCATCTATTTTAATCTAATGGTGGGGATTAACCTAAGATTAAATGGGGAAACATAAGTCCATGTCTTTTTTTCTTCCTTTTTCCTTGTCTTTTTAATTATTTTTTTTTCTTTCTTTCCTTTTTTCTTTCTTTCTTTTTTTTCCCTTTTCTTTCACGCTAGATTGCTTTTTTTTTTTTAAATGGCACACAAAAAGAAAATTCCAGTGTGGCCCATTGGTTTATCAATTCACACAAACACCAGATTTCTCACTTAAACACATTATGGTACACTTAGACGACTTTTGGCCACTTTAATGATTAATTGGATGTGACTAAATACCCCAAGAAATCCTTTGTGTGACTAAATGGGGGAATAAAGGGCCATCAAGAAAGAATGCATGTCCATTGGGTGATTAGATATCACACAAAAAAACACAAATTTCACTGTTAAACACCAGAATATGGTACACTGTATGCAACCTTTGGCCACTTTAGATATTGTATTTGATTAAAAACCCAAAAGAAAATCCTTGTGTGACTAAAGGAACTAAAGGCCACAAAAAAGAAACTGTGGCCATTGGGATGGATCAATAGCACACAAACCATACAGTTCTTCATTTTAAAGAACCATATGCACATTTATTCAGCACTTTGGCCACTTTAATGTAAATTGGTATGGACAAAACCAAAGAAAATGCTTGGTGGACCTAAAGTAGTAAAGGCCACACAAATACAATTTATGTGCCAATTAGGATGATCTAA
>LBNU01035866.1:17344-80370 GCA_014162995.1 Artemisia annua | reverse complement strand
TTTTTTTTTTTTTTTTTTTTTTTTTTTTCCCTATTTTTTTTTTTTTTTTTTTTTTTTTTTTTTTTTTTTTTTTTTTTTTTTTTTTTTATTAAACGTTTTTCCTTTTAATCCACTTTTTTTCGCTTTAATACATTTTCGTCATTTTTAATACGTTTTCGTCCGTTATTTTCGTTTTTGTCTGTTTCGTACGTTTTCGCCGTTTTCATATATTTGTGTCGCTTCGTTGCTAGTCACACAAACCATACATTTCTTCACTTTCAACACTATATGGTCACACTTATTAACACTTTTGGCCACTTTATGGTTAATTGTATGTGACTAAACATACAAAAAGAAAATGCTTCGTGTGACTGTAAGAGGTTTTGGTCACACAAAGCTGATTAATCAAATTAAAATTGTACCTATTTAGTCACACATTTTAACGTTTTGGTTACTCTTTTGTAAGTGAGACTAAAAAAAAAAAAAACATGTGACCAAAGGTACCCTACGGTGACTCGAGCTTTGGTCACACATACGAAAAAAACCATGTGTGACTATACGTGTATGGTGACACATTTTTGGTGTTGCCTATTCCAGTTTTTGGCGTAGTGACAAAACAAAACAAAAGTACACACAAGTCCATTTCTGGAACTTCTTTTAATAATGTTGCCATGAGAAGGAGTCGGGTGGTAATATGGACATGGGTTCTCCGGCGAAATATCCACCGTCGCAATCTGCCGTCCACGGTGTCGTCGGTGAGTAGTAGTCCCAACCCGAGTCAACAAACACATATTCATTTCTTGACTCACCCGAGTCATAACTCGTTCCTAAAGTTGGTAACTCGACTATTTCATCGAGCTCATCTGTCGGGGGTCTCTATTGACACTTCATCTGACGTGGATGTCAATGTGGACACCCCCGAGTCAGATGAAGAGGATGACGTGGAGGGTGACGTGTTAAGATGGTTCATAGCAGCAGCTTTAGTAGCTGCTGCTTGAACATCACGTGGAGAACACGTGACTGGCCGAGGTAAGACCTCGGCCAGTTCAGGAAAGTTAAGGATTGCATTTGATCCTTTTATAGATAGTGCGGCCACGTCATGTGCACGGGCCGCCATTTTTGCGTCAGAAAATGTACCTAGCCATATCCGAGACTTTTTCTTTGGTTCTCGGATTTCGGATACCCATTTGCCCCATGCACGCATCCGAACACCCCTATAAACAGGATGCTTAAAGTTGTTTTTGTTGTCCGAGTCTCTACTTTGTTTACCCGTTTTAGTATTCGGGTCATTATCCAACATGTTTGAGCTCGAATGCTTAGCCATTGTGATGTTTGATCATGTAATGTTGAAAGACAAATAGAAGTGAAGCAATGTGAAGTTTAGGTGAGAGTTGGAGAAATAAAGAGTGGTTTACAAGAGTTGAAGTCTAAATGCACCCACAATTGTTGGTGTGAGTGAACATATATATACACACATAAACAATTATGCATATATGTAAAGAGAGAGTAATAATAGTATGGAGAAAAAAGAAATAGAACTTGCATACCTGCCTAGGAAGAGTAAAGGAAAAAAGGCCATGTTTCGGTATATCTTAAAGGTATGTAAGCACTAAAATGTGAGATAATCTGGATTCAACAATTAGGTGTTATCAATTTTATGTCACATACATGGGTTTGGAAATTACTTTATAAATTTACCACATGTAGGTGGTGTTTTAAATGTCAAGGATACATTATACTCACTATGAGTTGAGATCCATGAAGAATCCATACATGCTATAGAACCTATCAACCAATCATAGCCACCCATTTATATTTTCCACCTTTTTTTTCAAAACAACATATCTTGCAAACGGTAAATCTTCAAGCTACAAAAAAAAATACCATCGCGACGAGAATTAAATGATCTTTCTATAGATATGCATTGTTATATACTTTCGACGATTTTTTTTTTCGACGAACTTATTTTTTTTTTTAATTTTCGCCCAGAAAGAATCATATATGATTCGTAAAAATCATATATGATTCGTAAAAAATCATATATGATTCGATTCTTACGAATCATATATGATTCTTACGACGAATCATATATGATTCGTAAGAATCATATATGATTTGTTAAAATCGAATCATATATGATTCTTACGAATCATATATGATTTTTCTGGGCGAAAAAAATAAAGTTCATCGAAAAAAAAGTTCGTCGAAAGTATATAACAATGCATGTCTATAGAAAGATAATTTAATTCTCGTCGCGATGATATTTTTTTTGTAGCTTGACGATTTACGGTTTGCGAAATATTTAAGTTTTAAAAAAAGGGTGGAAGTTTATTTTTTTATTTTGATAAAAAAAATGAGTGGCTAAGATTGCTTGATGAGTTTTATGGTAAAAGTTAGATCTATAAAGAACTTTTGGCTAAGCACTATAATTTGTATATTTGAATATTTCATCAAAACATGTTTAAACACTATTATATATTGTGACTTAGGATCAAATGAGAAATATAATTAAGATGAGAAGAATGAGAAGAAATTACAACCACAAATATTAGATGCACCCATGAAAAATAGATGCATCTCCTATTATTTCTCTTTCCTTATTTGAAATATGTGGCTATAATTTTTTCTCACTCTTCTCATTTAATTAATTCTTCTCACTAGATCCATACTCTTATATATTATGCATTAAAAAAATATACAAATATACGAGTCTCATCTTTTATATAATAAAAGAATTACATCATTTCGGAGTTTTTTTTGACAAAACAATCTTATAAGAAAAAAAGTTGGACCAATAGGAGAGCTCGATTTTGACAAATAGGCAAAATCGAGTAACATGATTGGCCAATAAAAAGTCAAAATTGAATTGATTTTGGTCAAACTTTAATAAATTTGGTGGAGAATTTGATTGAGGAAAAAAACACATAAAAATATAGGTGGCAAATTTATGAAAATAAAAACTTAAAAAAAGAGGAGGTAATTAATAAAATATTAGTGGTTGAATTTTAAATATATTATAAGGAGTTAAGTGTAAAATTATAAATCTCCATGTTTTTTGATAACTTTAGATAATAAACAAATAACCCCTTACACTTTATAATATGAACTTTGTTTACAATTACACGAGAATTAGTATTGCCTTGAGACTTCCATCCATTAAACTTACAAAATTTTATAAATGTACGAATTAGGTTTAATATACGTTAAATACTTTTAAAATAAATATTAGTTTTAAGCTTTAATCTATTAAAATATCTTTTTACTATGTACGTGAAATATAAATAAAAACTCATGTTATCATATTTAAAAGTTTAATCTATGCATACATGATTTGAATATTAAGCACGACTAAATTATTATTAACGGTAATATAAATATCAAATTTTAATCACGAGTTACTATGATATGAAAATAAATATACGCGATTGTACTTATAACAACGACTCATGTAATTATTATTTAAAGTTTATAGATGGAAATCCTGAAAACATTTTTAAAAAACTTTACGGAGTATATTTTTAACTTCATCAGCTCATTATGTGCTACTAAACTCACACATTTTGTACAACATGATACCAGTTGTTAAAAGTTAAACAACAATATCGACCATAACATCTATGTCTGCTAAATAAAGTTTATATACGGATATACTCTAACTTATAACAACGACAGCGCTCGTGCTACTAAACTCACACATTTTATACAACATAATATCGAATATACGCGATTGTACTTATAACAACGACTCATGTAGTTATTATTTAAAGTTTATATACGGATATCCGGAAAAATATTTTTAAAAAACTTTACGGAATATATTTTAACTTCATCAACGCTCATTAAGTGCTACTAAACTCGCACATTTTGTACAACATGGTATCAATAGTTAAAGTTAAACAACAACAACAACAAAAACATTAACCTTAACCTCAACATCTATATTAGCTAAACAAAGTTAAATCTTTCATCCAATAAAATTTTGTACAAAATATTAATAGATATTAAGTTTTTTAAGCAGTTTTGGTATGATCATGTAAATAACAAAACCAAAAAACAACTCTAACCGTAATTGGCTTGAAATTTTTTTTCAGCTTGGAATCGAGGGTTTGAACATCTTGATAAAGAGTATTACAATTGATATCTTTTACTCATCATAGGTTTTTGAAATTATTTGATTATGCTTGATTGAATTGTAATTTTGCTAATTCTATTATGTGATATTGAAATTTTTATGGTTTTGATATTGGGGAAAACTTACAAGATTGTGAGACTACATTGCTATTATGTAATGCCATTTGAATTAGTTTTATCCTAAAAGTATTGGAATATTAGTTATCAAAGGTTCAGCAAAAAGTGATGCAATCTTTTGTGGAGTATTTGATAGGCATGCTCCTTACAGTCATATTTTTTCAAAAGTCGGTAAATTATTAGTCCAAGATTCAATTGCTTTTCCATCTAATTCTCTACTATAGATGTGTGGATTCTCTGGCGGCCGTGTAAAGAGATCAATTTGAATTTATCTCAAACGGGTAAACGGATGTGGTTTCCCTGTTTACGTTCCCGGAGGGAGAGTCTTTGACTCAGATGTACACGTCCTAACTGATGTATCTTAAACATGATAAGTAAAAAAATTAGTCAAAAAAGTGGCATGGGTTGGATGGGTCAACCAGTTGAAGAACATAATAAAACCTCTTAGATCATATTATTCAAAAAGCTTAAATTCCTTTAGTAATTTTATCATTTTTATAATCATAGTTATTGCATTTCATACCCATAATGTTTTTCAAAAATGGACAAAGAATTGTTTACGGGAAACATATACGGCCAAGCTTATTTCTCACCGACTTCTAGACCTATACCAAACAACTCCTTTACACACCCTGTCAGTGTTGCCACCCCAAGTTAACTGTCACTTATGTACTTGGTAGGACGAAAGACGAAAAAAAGAATACATAAAGATTAGACATGCATCCGCTCACGAGGTTGATCAAGCCAAAATGGCCCGAGAATTAATTTTCGAAGTAAGTTAAAGTTATTTACACGATCAACTTTGTTTTATATTTGTTAATATTATAGACTTAATTCTTAAACTCCATTTTTTTTTTCTTATTTCAGCTTATTGAGGTTGCCTTGCATCTTAAAAACCTTAAAGAAGTGGTGCTTAGCAATTGCAGGTTTAATTTCACATCACATTTATCTTTCCTATCCACGGTATGATTGTAGTTAATCTAGAGGTTGCAAAGTAACAGAGTAGAGAGTAGCTCCGATCGAAATTGGGAGCTTTTAAATTTGGTAGAAACGGACCAGACAACGTTAGTCTGACCCACCAACTTTCTCTTGCATTTCTTTTCAGAATTAAAAAAAAAGCATTTTACGAATATGAAAACTATTGCATCAAATGATATCTAAAAAGCAGTTAGATACTAGAAAACATTTGAGTAACACGATGACTTTCAGCCCACTTCTCATTGAAATTTTCAACTTTTGACTTATTTTACCCGTTGTAGTAGAAATATCTAAATAAACCCATTTAAAGGTAAATGGATTGAAATTGTCACCTCTAAGTTACTAAAGTTGCATTCTTATACGGTATCATTAGAAAATCTAAATGTTAGTATCCCTCTAAATGTTAATGTGATACTTATGTTTCTTTTTTCTAAACGATTTGGTTAGTCTACCAGAATGAGAGGTTTAAAATCTTTTATTAGTTTGGGAGGTTTAAAATCTTTTATTAGTTAGAGAGGTTTAAAAAGGGCGTGAGAGGATTAATGGACTCGATTGAGAGGAGGTTGGTCGCCAAATCACGTTTTCGTTTCTTTTTTGTGGTAACCAAAATGTAGCTAGCTGTTGGCAAGTTGCTTAAAAGATGCAAGTTATGTTTGTAATATAACATATACATATATTAGTACCTGAAATATCATTACACCTATGAAATTATGCATGCATATGAAGGTGGGCGCATTTTTGGCATGAACTGTAAATATCTGTTTAGTAGAGCAACAAATGTTTTAAGTATAACGTGAACGACATCATGGTAGAGATGAGCATTGGTTTAAACCAAAACCAAACCCAAACCCAAATGGACCGAGATGTGTAGGAATATTATGACCAACAATTACATTTTGATCCTCATAATTTATTGGTTAACATGCTAAAGTGGTACCTATTTGTTGTTTCTTGCTGACAATAGCATTTGTTGGTTTGGTTAACGTTCTAAAGTGGCAACTATGTGTTAGGTAGGTTGGTTAATGTGTCAACGGGTCAAAAAGTTTTGGTTTTTGTTTTGATTTTGGGTTTTTACTGTTATTTGTTAGACATAGGTTACTACAATATGTTCGGTTTAGGAATGTATTCCTCACATGTCTTTCTTGGCTTATTTTTACTTTAGAGTTAGATAATTAGTATTGTTGCAGCGGGTATATGATCAATAATCATAAGTAAGAACACTTATCCAATCATTACAACTGATATTGTGAATTCCAGTCATTATAATTAAACAATCAGTTGCTAAATGCAATTCCAAACACACCCTTATTAGATACGCAGACCTGGCTGACTGACACGTTTAAATGTTAAGGATTTCTATTAGTGCTTTTTCCTATTTCACTTATGATGTAGGGTTAAAACCAAGATGCATACGTTGTTTCTCTTTGTTTTCGACCTTTGTTTTTAATTTTAATATGACATAATTCTGTCTTTTTGGTTGCTATGTCCAGAGACGGAGACAGTGGGGGAGCTAGGGGGTGCTCGGCCCCCTCCAACACGCCCAATCGCTTTGCTATTTACCTTATAAAATTTAAGTCTATGACGCAACTATAGGCAAATGACCCCCCTAACCTTTAGTTAAATTACTTTGTTAGCTTGAGAAAAAAAATTCGGCCCCCTTATTTCTAATTCCTGGCTCCGTCCCTGGCTATGTCGCAGGTTAAATCAAGTGATTATGTTTAAATGCATCGCTAACAGTGTAACATTTTGTTGTAGTTTCCGAATAAACTCAAATGAGAGCACCAATGCGTTTTAGTTTTTCACATTTCCAGCTTCAGATTCCAAAATCATACGTTATTCGGTTCTTGGCGGAAAAGGGTTCATAATATCAGCATTAAAGGCGAAAATAAAACCACACTGAGAATGAATCCTCTGATTAACGGACTATTTCTATTTACCTCTGGAAAAGCAGGAAACCAGGCTAAACAGAGGTGAAAACTTGGTAACTTTCACTGGCAGGAAGCAACTAAGAATGGGAAATTCTCATCATAGTTATATATCAAGAAAAAAGAGGGAAAGTAAAGTAGATGTAAGTTTCCTCTTAAACATAGTCTATCATATAGGTTTGTGACATGATTAAGTAATAAGATTTAGCTACAAATTTTGTGACATGCTTATCTACTTATTTGATTGTCTAATCCTTAAATATGTTTTATTACATATTTTACAAATCTATTACTATCGCATTCTCAAAAGATACATCCACCCTCCTTATTCATGTATCACTTTTAACTTTTAAGACACTAAACATAATGTTTTTAACACNAGGTATATATTCAATTCTCCTTTAGATGTCTATCATAAAAGTAGTTACGTAAATCATATCATTAAAGTGCTCGAAACAAAGTATTCTGCTAGTTGATGGCCGGTATAAGGCAACCACCACTACCTCAGTGTTATGTCATCTCACAATCAATATCACCATCATTCCACCAACATAGTGTAATAACACAACCAACATCACCAACAAAACATACCTTAAAAAAACTCAGAACTCGGTCGTCTGAACGACCGAGTTCTCCCCTTTTCTCACCTAGCACGCGTCTTGGGAGGTGAGTGTAGGAAAGAGCACGAGTCTTGGGGTGCCACGTAGGATGTAAGACGCTTCCTTGTGGTATTATTACCGCTAGTCTAATGTTTTAACTTAACTGAGTACTCATTGATCATAAGTGGTATATTGCAATTCATCTACGTAGTATTATTTTGCATTTTTAGATAAACCCTCCAACATCAAAGGGCACGAGAGATGTTGCATATTTAGGAGACGTTCAAAATCATGATCCTGAACTGTGACTTGCTGAAAACATGTCATATTACGAAACTGGTAAGGCATATGTATCTTTCATTACAACATTGTCTAGCTTGTTTCGTATCATGCTAGAACATGTCTACTCGAGTTGCACGCATATGTTACGGGTTATATATTGTTATACAATAACGTATCTACCTAGCTGGCCTGTTGACGCCATAGGTTGACCCATTATTGTCGCGGTTCTTAAGTAATAAAACTGAAATGACTACAACTTCAACTAGTGTTGGTTTAAGCTAAAAAAATAGAATGTTTAGTGTTTAGAGATTGTTGATTAGCTAGCTTAAGAATCACTAAACGGGTTTAGTTCACGTCAAATAGTATTTGTTCTTTTACTCTTTAACAGAGTACGTCGAATCACTTTAGCCCGTTGTATGAGAAATGGTACGTAGTTGTCACATAATTTTTTATGGCGACCCATCTTGATTGAGTGAAAAGGACACGAATCAACCGCGAAGGGAACATATCATATCATACCATTTTTTGTACAAGAACAAAGAAAAACATAGTACTACACTACTACCCCATTTTCCATTGTCCAAATTTTCTTCTATCTAAGTTAAAAAAAAAAAAAAAAAAAAAAAAAAAAAAAAAAAAAAAAAAAAAAAAAAAAAAAAAAAAAAAAAAAAAAAAAAAAAAAAAAAAAAAAAAAAACCTTCTATCGTCTTCTGCTAGAGTTCACAGCAATAATATAAATGATACTATTATCATATCAGTAAATAATTGATAGAATATAAAACTACAAAATAATAAGGTTATAACATATCCTTTTTTCTTTTTATTATTTTTTTATTTTTTCGTTTTTACCATAAACAAACAAGCAATTGTCACATTGTACATAAATAAATGTTGCAGAAAATAAGGGAAGACAATATTTACAGTTAGTTAAATGGGTTTTACCAAAATACAAAATCCATATTCATAACCCACTCTTCCTACTTATGGACCTTTCATTTTGTTACTTGAGCTTTGTAATTTACTAAAGGGTAAAAAAAAAGTAAACAAAAATAAATTAATGAGAATTTTGTCAAAGGATTTTGATAACATTGTGTATACTAAAAAGTAATAAATTTTGAAAGGCAATTTTTTTCACGCCGTATACCACATATCTCACAACTACTGTAAGCGAGGCTTGAACCCATAACCTGTAGATTAATGGGCAACTTACATACTAGTAGAAAAAGACTTTGGTGCGTATATGACATAATTTTTTAGTGTATACTAAGACATTATGTCATATATTGGTATACATTGAAAAATTATTAGGTTTAAAGATGTTTACTAAATGTACTTTTTGATATAGAAAATTAGAGTATTTAATGCGCCGTGAAAATATGCCAAAAAGGCAAGGTTGCAAAAATCGTTAGGCGGTAGCTGGGCGGCTGGGTACCGCCTAACGATTAATTGATTAGGCGTGGATTAATCGGGGATTAATCGAATTGGATTTTTTATATATAAAATTATAAAATTTTGAAACTATATGCCCGATTTAGCCGATCTAGCCGATTTTTTCCGATTTGGCCCATTTCCGATTTGGCCAATTTATGCATGATTTGGCCGATTTCTATCCGTAACCGAGTTGGCTGATTTATCCGATTTTTGTCCGATTTGGCCGATTTATGTCCAATTTGGCCGATTTTTATCTGATAAACCGGTATGTTGACCGATTTTTGACTAAACCGATTAATAAGGCCGATTAATGAAAATCGGGGCGGTTAATCCCCACCTAGCGATTAATCGACCGCCTAGGCCGATTTTTGCAATGCTGCAAAAAGGTATTTATGTAATTACTTTTTTTAAACGAAAGTAACAAGTTAAATTATGTACAAGAGAACTCAATACAAGGATTGTTGGTCCGTCATTTGCCTCGAAAACACACGAATGGCACGCCATTCTATAGCGTTTGTCTTGTAATTCAACATTTAGCCGTTGCACCTACATATGCCGTTTTTTTTAACGTTATATAACGGAGAAAAGCAACAGAAAAAAATAATTAAACCCCCATTTTCACCTATAAATACCCACTTTTAACATATATTGGATTTATATACACTTTCACTTACATTCTAATACACTCTTCCATATTTCATATACTTTTAATTTTAATGGATCTGTTTGACCATGAAGCTCAAGTTGAAGAATTATTACGTTTATACGAATATCATGAACAATGAAGCCACTAGTTCACACACTCGAAAGCGTATACCCGAGAATATGAAGTCGTTGAAGAACGTCTACTGGATGATTATTTTGGGGATGCTCCAAAATATCCCGAAAGGAATTTTAGGCAACGGAATGAGTCGAAAACTATTTTCACAAATAGTCGAAGGTATAACTAACTATAACGTTGAACTTATCCCGAGCACTTAAAATTTTTTAATTCTCCGCCAAATGCCGTTGGTAAACTGAGTATTAGTGCTATAATGAAATGCGCGTCCGCTATACGCCAATTAGGGTACGTGACAACACCCGATGCTTTCGATGAATATTTAAAAAATGGTGAACGTTGTAGTAGTGATAGTTTAGAAAATTTTACAAAATGTATATAGGATTTATACTCGAAATAGTGTTTAAGAAAACCCTCCCCTAATGATATTATGCGGCTATATAAAAAACACGAAAACTATCATGAGTTCCCGGGTATGCTTTGTAGTAGAGATTGTATGCATTGGGAATANACATTTGTGGATTTGACATGCATTTTTTGGTCTAGCGGGTGCAAATAATGACCAAAATGTTCTATATCGGTCGAATTTGTTTGACGACCTCATTGACGATGCTGCCTCCAAGGCCCCATTTACGGTGAAATGGTAAAACAAACACCAAAGGATATTACCTAGCAGACGGTATTTATCCCACTTGATTTACTTTTTTCAAATCATATACGAACGCATGAACCGAAGTTGATTTAAATTTTAAGAGGGCTTAGAAAAGTGCAAGAAAAGACGTAAACGGGATTTTGATGTCCTTTAGGGTCGTTGGGGGATTATAGCACAACCCGCACGTGTTTACCAAGTGAGCAAAATACGTAGGATTATGTATTGTTCAATCATATTGCATAACATGATAATAAAAAAACAAAATTTTTAAATAAGTGAATTTAACAAGATATATGTTAGTCCCGCAGCCAATATACAACGTACATGGATCGAAAGATGCGACGTACATAGAAAGACGGCGAAATGTAGTCTCTTTACGTATTGTACTTTTTGTTTTTCTCAAAATGCCGTATTTTATTTTATTTTATGTATTGTAATTTTAATTTTAGTTTAATAAAATATGTTTCTTTTAATATAAGGAAAAGGAAAAAATTGGGATCCATAAGTGGTACCAATAACATTTTTTTTTTGTTATGGAGGGTAGTTTAGTTATTTGTGTGTTATTGGGAGGGTGATGAGCTGGCGCTAAGGTGACAGATGAATAACGTGTTATTCGGCTTGTTTGTACCGAGCACTCTAACATATGATCATTTTTTTGAACTCTTGTTGCATGACGCAAACATCCTCGTAACTCCAAGAAATAGGATTTTTTTTCCTTCTTTTGGAAAAATGGCAGAGAACAAACACAGCTAGCCACCCCTTGGTGATTTATTACATATAAACTTCAAACGTCCTCAAATGAGTGTGTTTAACATATAATAGAAAAGATTGTCCCCAATACGGATGCGATCAAAGAAATACAATATACTCACACTTACAAACACCTTTGGATGATTACAAAACTAAACTGAAAACAAGATCAAGATGATCTAACAAACTAGATAGAAAAACTAATATAACTTTGTGAGGAGAGTGGAATAATAATACAACCCAAGATATGGAATAATAATACAACCCTAGATCTGATCTTGTGTATATATAGCCACAAGTTGCAATTAGCCCCCTACACATTCAAAACCAACAACACTAATACCAAAGTTAAGTATTAGTAAAATATTTTACAAATAGAACCTTTAAGTAACATAAGCTTGCCAAATACAAGATACTACATAGTTTTAACACCCTTCCTAAAGCTTATGATACAAACATGTTCGACATTCCAAGTTTTCCAGTCTAAAAAGAATGTTGAACTGAACCAAGAGCGTCGGTTAGAACTTAGAATATCATCAACGTGATTTTTAGACTCTACCTTTATAGTTTTGATCAACAAAGATGCAACCTTTTCTCGAATAAAATGCACATAAATATCAAAGTTTTGATTTTTTCATGCATTACTGGATTGGCTGCAATTTGTATTGCAGACTCATTATTACAAAATAGGCTAACTGGAACCAGAGCAATTACATTTAAATCCTTAAAAACTTTTAGAATCCACATTATTTCACATGTAGCAGATGCCATAGCCCTATACTCAGCTTCAACTAAGGATTTAGACAATGCAGCATGCTTCTTACTTTTCCTAGATACCAAACACCCATTTACAAAAACACAATACCCAGACCTAGACCTCCTGGTCATAAGGCATTTAGCCCAATCAAGATCTGAAAATGCAATTAAATTAAACGCAGTTTGACTTTTAGAAAACTCAACACCATTACCTGGTGCAAGTTTTAAAACGTTTTAGTACTCTTAAAGCAATGTCAAAGTATGACTGCAAAGGAGCATGCATATGCTGGCTTAAGCAGTGAACTGAGTAAGATATATCTGGCCTAGTCATTGTTAAGTAAATCAACTTTCCCATAAGTTTTTGACAACTTATGATATTCAAAAGATATTTATCAGTATCTGACTCCTTGTGAGCAAGAACAATGTTCTTAGGAAAAGGAGTTATAAAAGGACTGCAAACTAATAACCCAAACTTATGTAGTAACTCTGAACAATATTTTATCTGAGATAAACACTCCTCAGTTTTGGTTTTCCAAACTTCAATACCAAGAAAATATTTTAATTCTCCCAAATACTTGATTATAAAATTGTTACTTATTATTATTATGTTTTAAAATTTATGATTTCATCTTCATCATTTTCTCTGATGACAATGACTTCAACATAAACTAACAAAACAATGAAACAGTTCCTTCACTTTTAATATACAAGGAATGATTGTTTTAGATTGTAAAAAACCTGCTTCAGTTAATGCCTCTGACAGTTTGTGGTTCCACTGTGTGGGAGCATGTTTTAGCCCATATAAAGATTTTTGAACCTATAAACCTTTTTTCCCCTGATTTAAAGAAACCAGTAGGAGGTAACATATATATACTTCCTCATTTAAATCCCCATAAAGAAATGCATTGTTTATATCCATTTGAAAAAATTTCCATCCTTTTTGAACTGCAAGACTAATGAGACATTTAACAGTCCCCATTTTAACCATAGACTTGAAATTTTCTCATAGTCTATCCCTTCCTTTTGAGTATACCACTTTGCTACCAATCTAGCTTTATACCTTTCAATCTCTCTTGTTGACTTGTATTTGATTTTAAAAACTCATTTGCACCTAATTGGGTTTCTACCAGCAGGAAGATCAGTTAAAAACCAAATATCATTTTCGTACAATGCATGCATATCATTATTGATAGCATTTATCCATTTAACATCCTTTGAAGCTTCTGCATAAGAAGAAGATTCAAAGGACTTATTCAAATTAGACACAAAATAATAATTCTCATCACTTAACACAGAATGATTAGCATACCTATTCAAACCATATTTAACTTACCATCTAACACAAATTCGTTCAAATTAACAGGTAGTTTAGAAGAACTTTTAGAACTTCTCAGACTAACTTCCTCTATTTAATTTTCAAAAACATTTTTGGAACACTAGAACCTCTAAACTTGAGCCAAAATTGCCCTCAGAGTGGTTTTTATCACCTATGGGAGTTGCAATGTATTGCTCAACATGCCCAGACTGGTCTGTGAGAATATCAAGATATGCTTGATGCATTTGCTCACCATGTCCAGACTGATCTATGTCAATACCAGAAACTGGTTGATTGATGCGTGGTTTTGCAACATTGCAAAAGGTTTTACTTCTCAAGGGATCTTGAGAAGCTTGCAATCCCCACCAGGCAGTGTACCTGACCGATGTAGTATAGTGAGTGACAAGTACCGGGGGATTGATCATTCTCTAGGGGAATAGTGTCGTTAGGATTGAAACTAATCTAACTAGGTCTAGAGGTGAGGGATGATTCTTTTTGTATTTTTATGTTTTATGGAAACCAAGTAAAAATATCTCGGGTATTGAAAGAGTGGGCGGAATTAGTTGCTAGCCAACTAACCCAAATAACTACTTAAACAATAAAAATAAAATAATAAGAAAATAAATGGAAGGAACTTCTTATATGGAGAAAACGTGTTTACTTAGATTTCATTACTCCTTAATTATCTTTTATTGATTAATTGGTTTGTCACAATTGTGTGGATGAAGGGTAGCATTCCTTAATACCATTCGTGGGGCCATGTACGATCTTCCCCAACTCTATAAGCTTCTATCTCTTCCTATGACGACACGTTTAGTATCCTATCAAGGCCTCATAAATAGTTACTTATGCATTTAATACAACCAATAAAACCGTAGTACACATCCGATTACGTTTCTTAATACGTTCAAGCAAGTTACCGGATAGGAGATTAGCCAGTTTTCTTAAGCCTAACACTAAAATCAATCACCCACAACAATCGATGACAAACCAACAATCAATAATCAATAAGTAAGTTTCATTAGATCTAAGCAAACACAAATAAACCTAACCTAACATGTTAATAGAAAGAAAAGCATATAAGATAATCAAACAACACATAGACATATTGAATGATTAAAGGATAACTTATCTTCAATTAAACATGGGCAAAGAAAGGGTATGAAACCCTTGGAAAAGGTCTGAAATTCGAGCTAGGGTTTATGTGTGTGTTACACCAAAAGTTCCTCTCCTAATGAATGAAAAATCCAAAAATATATATAGAATTTACAATCTGACGGTGTCACCTTTTGGGTTGTAACGCCGTCAAGTCGCCATCATAGGGTTTCTCTGATTGCCTAGATCCACTTCTGACGCCGTCTGGTTCAAATGGGTTCTGGGCCGTCTTTCTTTAACTTAACACGTGACGACCTTGATGTTTTAACACGTGACGCCATCACGTGTAAATCTCCAAATTCCTTTCTGGCGCGTCAAGTGCAAAATGATTATCCACCTCTTGATTAACATGTGACGGTGTCACCTTGTGATCCTTGACACCGTCAGGTACTGTTTCCAGCTTGAATTCTTGACTTTGTCGTTTTCTTCACTTTTTGCTCCAAAAACGTCCAAAATGCTCCATTTTCCAGAATTCTTCTCCAAAGTACCTAAATTGACAAAAGAAACGATTTGAGGTAATAATTGATCACAATATCACAATTTAGGGCTTAAATGACCCCCTAAAAGCGTAACAAATTTCTCCTTATCAAATACCCTTACACTTGGGATTTGCTTGTCCTCAAGCAAATGAGCTTTTATTCTAATCAAAATACAAGCTAGGGGTCATTTAACATTAATATAAAAGTAATTACAACAAATGATCGTTCTACCCTAATCAAAATAAGCACGGAAATCATACACTAGCACCTCACAAATAGTGTTTGGATACTCTTATCTCTCGGGTGTTATAAGCCTATATATCACTAATGGAAATGGAAAAATATCACTCACTACCTGTCATAGCAAATAGATTACCATAGGCTTGGAAAAGGATCGAAAACCTCCACCACTTGGCGTAAGCACCTAGGACATACTATCAAAGAGGTATTTTCAAGGGTTATAATGTTAGGTGTAGGGATATAGAAAACACGGTTTTGTTGGATAAAAGATATTTTTACTGGTGGCAAGTCAATCACCTTGGTCAATTACATGTACAATGCGGCGTTGCTAAGCCAAGACTCGACTCAACTTAGGCTAATCACAAACTAANTTGCATACACTCTTACCCTACCATCCAAAATAATACATCATAGGGAATTTACATTCCCCTTACACTTGTACTTTTACATACTTTACATGTAACTATTCTAATGACTCGAATTAAAATAATCAAAACACTTGGAGTACTTTAAAAACATTTATGCACATATGGGATAATAATTGACGTTCTTCCCCATTACTCCATAACACTAGTACTTTACCCATGAGTCCTAATCGTCCCAAAACAATATGTACAAGATATGACTCGACTTAGCAACCATGTAACCAATTAGACAATTGACAAAGGGTTTAAACATATGTTGTAACAATAATGCACTAAATATGAGTGCATACAAGGAAGGCTAAGGCGATTTGGGTGTACATTTGGGGGTGGATTGTAAACAAATTCTTCCTTTAAGTAAAATGCTTAAAGTTATAAACGAAAAAGATAGGCTCTGAGGGGTGTACTAGGGGTATCGTGTACTAAAAATGAGTACATCGCAAAGGTGTGGGAGAATTACTTGACCAATGAAGTCGATGTAATTATATAAACAGGTGTAAAACATGGGTTATCCTAATGCCTCTTATCATGTAGTAAATCCAAACTACACGAATGTAGTCTCACTTGTGGTCTCGGGATGAATCACTAACGCAAGTTCTAGAATCTAAATACTACCGGTACACTCACAAGGATTAACAATGAATGCTTTTTCCTAAAGATCTAGGGGCGAACCTCACATATTTGGGATGGAAATTTTTGAGTGGTACGGTTTTTGTGCTAGTCATATAACTCCTATCCATGAGACGCTTATTAAGACTAAAGTTTCACTCCTACATGTCGCAATTTTTTTTTAATTTGGTGCTAAAATTGCCCTAACAAGTGTTTCTCTTAGTTTTATTACACATCTACTATTAGGCAAACAATAATCAAGTGCAATTGTAATTTCTAAGGAATCTTCATTTACCTCCCCCTTACACATAAGCTGAACATTGTCCCCAATGTACAATTAAAAGATGTAAAAGAAAAGAAAATGAAAGAATGAAACAAATACTCCCCTGATTCGTTCGTTGTGGATAATGTAGTAACATGGTTAAATCCTCCTCCAAGAAAATGTGAAAACTCCAAGATTAAAGCAGCGCCAAAAGCTTGGTGTAGTACATCTTCTTGTCCAATATAACCTGTTAAACCTGAGAAAACAATCACGAAAAACCTTGCATAAAATCGGTGGTAAATTCTACATAATAGTAAATCCTAGAAAGCAAGTAAAGATATAATGCTTGTGGAATGAATATTTGCAGATTCCTAGAGTTTAAAAGTTAAAGATTTTATGAAACTTTACAATTCCGGCAGAAAAACAAAACTTGCAAAATTTTCAGAAAATTTACACCTGACGTCGTCAGGTTGTAATTCCTGACGCCTCAGAATTGATCTGACATAAATTTTTATATTTTGTTTCCGGAAAATTTCTAGAAAAACCTATGTCTTCATTCCTGAAATTCCTGCAAAATATTCATTATGACTCGATACAAGCATTTGACTCAAACAAGTACTAATATGTATGTTTATATCTCACTGTTATCGTTCATGTTCAATTCGTTCTTTAAAAACAAATTTGGATTTCCCTTACACTTATCTTTTGCAAAATACCTTTATATGTAGTTAAGACGAAGATAAAAACAAAATAAAGCATTTTCACAATTTAACTTGAAACATGAACCATAAACAATATAAATAAAACATACATACGGAAGCAAATAAACAAACAATCAAACAAATGAAGCCTAGGTTGCCTTCCAAGAAGCGCTTTTCTTTATTAACGAGTCTTGTAGCTAGACTCAAAGTCATGCTCACCCTATGTAAGTGAGTTCCTCATCGAGGACATCCTTAGAGTTGAATTTGGTTTGAAGTTTCCTATTGGTACGCTCAGTACGGTATGTCCTTTCAAACTTTTCTCCATCCGGTTCATATAATGTCATCTTTATGTGCCATGACCCGTCTCCTTCTTTAGGTGGTTTATCCCAATTCCATTTGTGTTCATTGTTCTCACTTTTTCACCTATTCATTCCTAGGTTAATTGGCAAAACTCCTAGGAAGTCAATCATATTCCTAAAAACTAGAGGATCTTCAAATGGGTCCAATTCAGTATCCCTAGCCAAGAGTTGTTCTACCGTATGTGTTCGGTTCACAAATTCATCTTCTAGGTAAAATGGGCGTTGGGGTCCTACAAAGTCTCTATTAACCCAGGGTCCGTATCTAGAGGGTCTCCTATTTATATCTATCCAATGAGGTGTTGGATCCTCCTCATTTTCGTAGCTATGCTTCTTAACATCGTAGACCGACCAAGTTTTACCTTCTCCTACCGCTATCTTAGATTCCTTACAATCAATCATAGCACTAGCGGCCGCTAAAAATCCGCTTCCTACTAACAATGGGCATGTAGTATCACTAACCATATCTAGGACATGAAAGTCCGCTAAAATAGTTAATTTTCCTACGTGAACTACTACATCCTTAATTATTCCACCCGAGTGGGCCACGCTTCCATCCGCTAGACCAATTATTACTTCCGTCTCCTCTAACTTTCCTAGCTTAAGAGTGGTGTAAAGAGACAAAGGAATCAAGTTAATTAAGGCTTGATCCAAGATCGGCTAGTGTATCGAAAGCTTTGGAGTTCACTATCGTACAAGGTAAAACAAATATGCCCGGATCATCTAATTTCTTAGGTAACTTGTTTTGAACGAAAGCAGTCCCATTTTTACCTAACTTAAGTTTCTCTTCATATTTTTCCAAAAGGGCATTGTAGTAGGGAGCACGGGCTAAGACATCAATAATGGGGCGCTCAAGGTGAAGCTCCTTGAATTCATCGTCAAGGTCCTGTGTATGAGGTGTTTCAACTATGTTATTGACCGATTTAGTGTTAGATGTCTTACTTATGTGGTCTATTTGAAGAATTTGGGTTTGCTTAAAACACGTGCTCATGGCGTTGACCGAATAGTATTGCGGACAAGAACTAGGGGACGAAACCGATGAGATGGCGTTAACGTTTAATTTCTTGTTCTTAACCTGTTGCTCGGGAGTGCTCCCATTTCCCGGTCATTGAGAACTTTCAACAAGGTGTCAATCTTATTTGTCATCTCGCTTTGTTTTTGTTTGAAATCGGCTTCAAACTTTGCCATAAGAGCTTCTTGAGATGCCATAAAATTGGACTTCAATCCTTCAAAATTATTGGTACTACCATAGTTGTTAGAAGGATTGTTGTTGAAGGTACGGTTTGAGGATGAACCGTTTGATTGAAAACAATTAGGTGGATTGGAAGAATTGTTTTGGGGTGTGTTTTGGTTTTGTTTCCACTTAAAGTTTGGGTGATTTTTCCAAGAGGGGTTGTATGAATCACCGTAAGGGTTTGCTCGGGTTTGAAAGTGTACCACTTGTCTCCCGCTCTGTCAGTACGCGAGGATGTGTAGTCCGCAAAAGCTTGTTGGGGAGTTCCATGCAATCACGAGTGTCGTGGGGACCACTACAATATTCACATGAAGAAGTGATTTTGTTCACTTGGCTTGAAGGTTTAGGAGCTTTGTAGGATTTCATGAGAAACTTGACTTGGTCCTCGAGTTCCATGATCCTACGGTCGGGAATGCTTGAATTATTCGAAGGCAAAGATATTGCCTTGACTGTTTTGTTCAAGTCACGGGGATCATTCCAACATTCGTTGTCATAGAGAGCAAGATCTTCTATGAGTTCCCATGATTCTTCCGCACTCCGAATCACGTAGCTTACCACCGGCCGCTTGGTCAATGGTTTGCCTTGTGGAAAGATTGATATGGTCATAGAAGATTTGGATTTGGAGCCAAAGATCTATGCCATGATGAGGGACTTTTTGAAGTAAGTCCTTGAAACGAGTCCATGCTTCGTAAAGGGTTTCGCCTTGACGTTGTTGGAACATCAAGATGTCATTCCTTAACTTGGTGGTTCTTCCCGGTGGGAAAAATTGAGCAAGGAAACGAGAGGTGAGATCATCCCAAGAGGTGATGGATCCCGTGGGCAAACGCTCAAGCCATTGATTAGCTTGGTCACGTAGAGAGAATTGGAAGAGACGCAATCGGGTCGTCTCTCGAGTTTCAACATCAAGGTCTATGGAATCTACGATTTTGAGGAAATCCTTGAGATGTTGGTTTGGATCTTCGGAATGAAGTCCATGGAATGCACATCCGCTTTGCACCAACCGGATGGTGTCGGATCGCAAGGGAGACACATTGGCTCCTTGAGTGAGCTCAATGGTGTTTCGATAGCCTTGGTGGCTAGGACGGGAGTATTCTCCTAAAGTGCGTACTCTAGGAGGTTGGTTTGGTTGTGGTGGGTTTTGTTGTGGTGGGTTGGCGGGATCAAAAATATTACCACATTCCATGATGGCGGATGGTAATGGTTACGAACAAAGAAACGAAGAAAAAAGATAGACTAAAGAAAACCTATAAAAATAAAATAAAAATCTCACTAGATAGGAATCTAGTGAGTAGACCTAATAAAAATAAATTTCAACCTAAGCAATAACTATTCCCCAAGCAGCGGCGCCAAAAACTTGATGCATGGTTTTGCAACCTTGCAAAAGGTTTTACTTCTCAAGGGATCTTGAGAAGCTTGCAATCCCCACCTGGCTGTGTACCTGACCGATGTAGTATAGTGAGTGGCAAGTACCGGGGGATTGATCGTTCTCTAGGGGAATAGTGTCGTTAGGATTGAAACTAATATAACTAGGTCTAGAGGTGAGAGATGATTCTTTTTGTATTTTTATATTTTATGGAAAGCAAGTAAAATATCTCGGGTATTGGAAGAGTGGGCGGAATTAGTTGCTAGCCAACTAACCCAAATAACTACTTAAACAATAAAAATAAAATAACAAGAAAATAAATGGAAGGAACTTCTTATATGGAGAAAACGTGTTTACTTAGATTTCATTACTCCTTAATTATCTTTTGTTGATTAATTGGTTTGTCACAATTGTGTAGATGAAGGTTTGCATTCCTTAATACCATTCGTGGTGTCGTGTACCATCTTCCCCAACTCTATAAGCTTCTATCTCTTCCTATGACGACACGTTTAGTATCCTATCATGGCCTCATAAATAGTTACTTATGCATTTAATACAACCAATAAAACCGTAGTGCACATCCGATTACGTTTCTTAAGACGTTCAAGCAAGTTACCGTATAAGAGATTAGCCAGTTTTCTTAAGCCTAACGCTAAAATCAATCACACACAACAATCGATGACAAACCAACAATCAATAATCAATAACTAAGTTTCATTAGATCTAAGAAAACACAAATAAACCTAAGCTAACATGTTAATAGAAAGAAAAGCATACAAGATAATCAAACAACACCTAGACATATTGAATGATTAAAGGATAACTTATCTTCAATTAAACATGGGCAAAGAAAGGGTATGAAACCCTTGGAAAAGATCTGAAATTCGAGCTAGGGTTTATGTGTGTGTTACACCAAAAGTTCCTCTCCTAATGAATGAAAAATCCAAAAATATATATCGAATTTACAATCTGAAGGCGTCACCTTTTGGGTTGTGACGCCGTCAAGTCGCCGTCCTAGGGTTTCTCTGATTGCCTAGATCCACTTCTGACGCTGTCTGGTTCAAATGGGTTCTGGGCCGTCTCTCCTTAACTTAACACGTGACGGCCTTGATGTTTTAACACGTGACGCCGTCACGTGTAAATCTCCAAATTCCTTTCTGCCGCGTCAAGTGCAAAATGATTATCCACCTCTTGATCAACATGTGACGGTGTCACCTTATGATCCATGATGCCGTCAGGTATTGTTTCCAGCTTGAATTCTTGACCTTGTCGTTTTCTTCAATTGTTGCTACAAAAACGTCCAAAATGCTCTATTTTCCAGAATTCTTCTCCAAAGTACCTAAATTGACAAAAGAAACGATTTGAGGTAATAATTGATCACAATATCACGATTTAGGGCTTAAATGACCCTCTAAAAGCATAACAAATTCCTCCTTATCATTGATGCACACTGCCATCTCTACCAGATGGCCCTTCCTTATCATCATTGGGACTTAAATTAGATGTTTTGGTTGTCATTTTTTACTCAACAAAATCAAAAAAGTTTAAATTTGAAATCTGATTAACAGACTCAAGTGCAAACTTACTGTGACTATTCATCTTACATGGAAAAACAGTTTCATAAACTTTACATCATTAGAATACAAAAAACTTATATTTTCAAGACTAAAAAGTTTGTAAGCTTTTTTACAACTAGCATACCCAATCAAAACACACTTTTCAGACCTTTCAGAAAACTTATCAAGCCCCTTACTAACAACAGTAAAACACAAGCACCTAAAACTTCTTAAATGAGAATGGTTAGGTTCCATAACATACACCAAAGAAAAAGGAGACTTACCATTTAAAAAAGAGGAAAGAAGCATGTTAATCAAATATGTAGCAATCAAAACACATTCAGACCAAAAAAAGAAAAGGAATCCCCCTTGAAAAATAAGACTCCTAGCCACATTTGGGAGATGTCTATGTTTCCTTTCAGCAATGACATTCTGTTTTGGTGTATATACACAAGTTGTTTGATGTAAAATACCCATTGTGTTCAAAAAATCACCCATTAATAATTAAGAAACTCGGTTCCATTATCACAATCGATAACCTTAGTCTTTTTATTAAACTGAGTTAAATCCAGGCTAAAGAAATTTACAAAAACATTCCAAACACTTTATCCTTTGTTTTAAAAAAATACACCCAAACATACCTGCTGTAATCATCTGCAATGGTTAAAAAATACCTGTAACTGATGCGTGGATTGCGTCTACGCAAAAGGTTTTACTTCTCAAGGGATCTTGAGAAGCTTGCAATCCCCAACAGGCAGTGTACCTGACCGATGTAGTATAGTGTAGTGGCAAGTACCGGGGGATTGATCGTTCTACTTGGGGAATAGTGTTCGTTAGGATTGAAAACTACTCTAATTAGGTCTAAGGGTGAGGGATGATTCTTTTTGTATTTTTATAATTTTTTGAAAGCAAGTAAAATCTCGGTTTTGGAAGGAATGGGCGGAATTAGTTGCTAGTCAACTAACCCAATTAACTACAAATGCAAGAAAAATAAAATAACAAAAAAATAAATGTGAGAAAAACTAATATGGAGAAAAATGTGTTTACATAGGTTTCACTACTCCCTAGCTATCTTTTACCGGTTAATTAGTTTGCTACAATTGCGTGGATGACGGGTTGTATTCCTTAATACCATTCGTGGGAGCATGTACGTCCTTCCCCAACTCTATAAGCTCCTACCTCTTCCTATGGCGACACGTTTAGTATCCTAACCATGGCCTCATTAATAGTCACTTATGCATTAAACACAACTAATTAAATCATAGTACACATCCGATTCATGTTTCCTAAGACGTTCAAGCAAGTTACCAATTGGAAGTTAGCCCGTTTTCTTAAGCCTAACATTGAAATCATTCATCCACAACAATTAATAACCAACCATTAACCAATAATCAATAGCTAGGTTTCATTACATCTAAGCAAACACAAGAAAAACCTAGCCTAGCATGTTAATGTAAAGACAAGCATAAGATAAAATCAAACAACACATAGACATATTGATTGATTAATGGGAGACTTATCTTTAATTAAGCATGGATGAAACAAGGGTGAAAAACCCTTGAAAATACAGTAAAATTCGAGCTAGGGTTTATCCCTAAGTTCTCCCAAAAGTTCCTCTCTTAATGAATGAAAATTAAAAACTATATATAGATTTTACAACTTGACGGCGTCACGTTGTAGCCTTTGACGCTGTCACCTCGCCGCCAAAACACTTCTCGGATTGCTCAGATCCACTCTTGACGCCGTCACCCTTTAAATCTTTCTGGGCCGTCTCTCTTTAACTTATAACGTGACGGCCTAGGCATCACAAAGCGTGACGCCGTCACATGTTAAGTCACATAAACTTTCTGGTGCGTCTCGTGTAAACTTCATATCCACCTCTTTGTCAACATGTGACGCCGTCACCTCATAGAACGTGACGCCGTCAGGTACTATTTCCAGCATATTTTGAGACTTTGTCGTTTTCTTCACTGTAATGCTCCAAAAACGTCCAAAATGCTTCCTTTTCTAGATTTTTTCTCCAAAGTACCTAAAATGACAAAAGGAACGATTATAGCAATATTTGATCAAATAATTACGGATTAGGGCTTAAATGACCCCCTAAAAGCGTAACACTTTTCGCCTCATCAGTAACCCTACATGCTAACCAATTTATAAGGACCCCAGACAACATGATGATTTAATTGACAAAAACCAGTAGATTTATTTTCACTTAAAGGAAAAGAATCCCTACTTTGTTTTGCCATATGACAAATCTCACAAAGACTATAATAAATATTAATCAAATTAAGAGATCATTTTAACAATTTTAACACTTGATTTGTAGGGTGTCCAACTTTATTATGCCAAACATCTTTAGACACATGAGAGACAAAAAAAACTTACTCTGATTAACATATGCAGCCTTATTAAAACAAGTATAGACCACTAAATTCACTACAAGTCCCTAGAACTTTCTGCTTTTTCAAATCTTTAATATAATATTTACTTTCATCAAAACCAACACTTAGTTTACTATCTTTAATCAACTTCTACACAAATAACAACCTAACACAATATTTAGGTAACACTAAGACAAAAAAAATCACATTATTATTCAACTTCAGATTTCCCAAATGAGTAATTTTAGCCATGATAGTGTATCAATATTAGTAGCCCAGGCTCACTAATTATACACTCGAATCAAGCCCATTAACCCAGGCCTATCAACAAACACTTGATAGAGGCCCGACTTAAATCCTTGATGCGCGGGATTGCGACCACGCACTAGGGTTTTACCTCTCAAGGGATCTTGAGAAACTTGCAATCCCCACCAGGCAGTGTACCTGACCGATGTAGTATAGTGAAGTGGCAAGTACCGGGGGATTGATCGTTCTATCGGGGAATAGTGTCGTTAGGCTTGAAAAGCTACTCTAATTAGGTCTAAGGGTTGAGGGATGATTCTTTTTGTATTTTTATATTTTTTTAAAAAGCAAGTATAAATCTCGGGTTATAGAGGAGTGGGCGAAATTAGTTGCTATTCAACTAACCCAATTAACTACTTATGCAAATAAAATAAAAATAACAAGTAAATTAAATTGGTTGTGAAACTTATATGGGAGAAATATGTGTTTACTTAGATTTTCTTACTCCCTAGCTATCTTTTATATGTTAATTAGGTTGTTGTAATTACGTGGATGACGGGTTGTATTCCTTTAAACCATTCGTAGGGCCGTGTACGATCTTCCCTAACTCTATAAGCTCCTACTTCACTCCTATGTCGAGCCGACTAAAAGCTCCTAACATAGGATCATTAGAATTCGCTCATGCATTAAATACAACCAAATAATCGTAGTACACATCCGCTTCATGTTTCTTAAGACGTTCAAGCAAGTTACCATATAGGAGGTTGGCCAGTTTTCTTAAGCCTAACATCGACTTCACCCACCCACAATAATCACAAGCAAACCAACAACATATAACCAATAGCTAGGTTTCATTAGATCTAAGCAAACACAATAAAGACCTAGCCTAGCATGTTAATTGAAAGACAAGCATAAGATATAATCACACAATACATAGACATATTGAATGATTTGGAAGAGACTTATCTTCAATTAAGCATCCAAGTTTCAAGGGTGTAAAACCCTTGAAATTACAGTAGAAAAACGAGCTAGGGTTTTGTTCACAAAAGTTGCACACAATGAATGAAAATTAGAAAACTATATATAGATTTTACATTGTGACGGCGTCAGCTTATAGGGTCTGACGCCGTCATCTCGCCGCCAAATAAAATTCGGATTGCTCAGATCCAATTTTGACGCCGTCCCCTTGTAATTCCTTCTGGGCCGTCTCCCTTTAACATATAACGTGACGGCCTAGGGCTTCCAACACGTGACGCCGTCACGTGTTAATTCCTCAAAACTTTATGGGGCGTCTAGTGTAAAAATCATCCTTCATGTTGTCAAAGCGTGACGCCATCACACGATAGAACGTGACGCCGTCAGGTACTGTTTTCAGCATAATTTGAGACTTTGTCGTTTTCTTCACTTTTATGCTCCAAAAACGTCCAAAATGCTTCCTTTTCCAGAATTCATCTTCAAAGTACCTAAAATGACAAAAGGAACGATTTAAGGCAATATTTGATCAAATAATTACGGATTAGGGCTTAAATGACCCCCTAAAAGCGTAACACTTTTCGCCTCATCAATCCTAGACCACGTAGGGCCTGGTAAATCCTATCCCCAACTGTCACTAGTGGTTAAGATGTAGCATCTGACACTGTACAGTGGGGACGCACGACAAGCACCATTTTATACAAGCCAAGGGACGCTGACCACGTGTCCTCCTTTTCTGCACTCTAGATGATCCACACCTGGCCTCCTCACAGTCGTTGATCATCCCTCAAGGGTTTATCTCTAAACCCTATTCGCCTTTCTATAAATAAAAGGCAACACACACAACTTCACAAGTTTCACACATTTGGGAAAATACTCCTCACATCCGTAAAATATAGTTTTTGTTTAAGTGTTACCTGAGCTTCTTGATCTTCATCAATCTCATCGGGAACTCACCGTTCTACACGGGAAACCAAACAACAAAACCATTCCCATCCCATCTCTAAATCGATTTACATACCATAGGTAAACGAGCCAAAGTGCCATTTGGGTGACCCACAGTCTACTTCAAATCAGAAATATCAACCGAATCAACCATATTGTTAGAACTATTAGTCATATGTTGATTAGCCCCTAAATCAATTATCCAACAAAAGTAATAACTGATTCCATTTATATTTATATTAGCACAAAAAACCTGTAAAACTTTTGATTGAGAAAAACATTGTAATTATAGAGAGAACAAGATGCACTACCTGCCATATTTGGATGAGTAGAAGAATAAGATTTTTCATTTAGAAAAGTCATCAATTTCATAACATGTTCATTAGTAAAAGACAGAGTACCGGTAGATGTTTTTATATCGTTGTTAGCCATAGAACTAGTGAACTACCTCTAGAGTCTGCATCATTACTTCTATTATTGTTAAAATTGTTAGCGGGTTTCATTTTTGGATTTCTTCTAAAACCAGGTGAATAACCAATGATTTCAAAACATCTATCAATAGTATGAGCTTTTAAACCATAGTTTTTACCCAACAAATAATCATAATTTCCTCAATTCATATTATTCACATTGTTATTATTCCAGTTATTGTTATTTCTTCTTCTGTTATTATCATTAGATTTAGAAACAAATGCAAACACCTGAGGCTTATCATTTTTCACAGAAGTAGAAGAAACCCCTCTATGGGATTCTTCCCTAGAAATTATCACAAAAACATCTTTAACTTTAGGAAGGATTTCACAGGTTAAAAGACTGTTCCTTATGGGCTCATACATGTCATCAAGACCCATAAAAAATTGAATAAAATTTATCAATTTTCATGATCAATTAATTTAGTCCTAGCCATACAAGTACAATCTGGGAGTTTGGTTAAAATATCAGATTCCCTCCACAAAGAATTCAACTTAAGATAATACTCAGAAACATGCAAACCACCTTGCTTAAATGCATTAATTTTCTATAACATAATGAAAATAATAGAACCATCTACACTATCATAAGTATCCTTTAACTCATTCCAAACAATAGTAGCATTATCAGAGAAAACATAACCCAAATACACATCTTGAGACAACGAACTCAAAATCCAAGACAACATAACAACATTATTTTTTTCCTATCATTCAAGCAAAAGAGGACTAGCAACATAATTATATCTAGAGCATGTACCATTTAAAACCCCAATTTAAGTTTGATTTGAATAGCTAATTTCATTGCAGTAGCCCATATTCTATAGTTTTCAACACCAGTCAATTTAATAGAAATAATAGGAGCACCATTAGAATGATTAGCATGAAGATGCAGAGGATTACCCTGATCAAAAGAACTAATCAAGATAGCCATAACAATAGCAAAGAGCAAACAATAAACTAAACAAAGAACAACAACAAACAAATACCCTTTACTCCTTCAAACATAAATAACCACAAACTAACCAAATGCTAACAACTTCTCAAGACTTCCCAAAACCTATCCTCCATCAATCTAGACCAAACAACAAAGACAAAAAGACAGAAAATAAAACGCCTGCCCAAAACTAATCAACACCAATTCGAGTGAACTGAGAATTGACCAGAGCAGGATTCGTTGCCACTCAATGGTGGTTGGTCAAGTAAAATTAACCCGTTTGCACCCACCCAAATACAGTGTTGTTAGTTTTAAAAGAAGAAAGTAATTTACAGTGCTTATACCAGCAGCAACGGAAGAACCACAACAACCACTCTAGATTCACTTAGTCTAGAGTAATTGTTACCAAGAATGAGCCCAGATAACCCTCAGAATCACCAAAACATGAAACCTCCAAAATTGCAAAATTAAGGTTTCCAAGAATCAGCCCGATTCACCAACAAAACACCGTTAATTTTACAATTAACCAGCTGCAAAACCGTAATAACACCTTAAAACAACAAACCTACAAAATTTAGGGTTTCAAGAAAAAAAAAACCCTAAAAACTTAATCAACCCAACAAAACCTCAATATTCAAAAATTAAATCTTTGAACCACCAACACTAAACCTAGATCTACCTCCAGAACAAGAAACCCTAGATTTTCACTGATTAGAACCTATCGCTCTGATACCATGTAAAAATGGTACAGAACAAACAATCTATCACCCAACTAGAGGTGTTATCGGGTCGGTCATCAACTCTTGTCGGGTCGGATTAAGTCAAGTTTTGGTTAAAAAAACTAACCCGTAATCCGAACCCATAAGGAGTCAGGTTATCGGGTTTAGGTTGTTATTTGGTCTGGCATTGTCAGGTCGGGTGATTCAGGTTAATCGGGTTGGCTTATTTTGTTTGACAAAAAAACTTTTGAGTTAATATCTTAATCTGAATATGTTGCATAAAATATGTTAAACACTAATTTGACAAATGTTAACGAAATGATATCGGTATAAACATGTTTAAACACTATAGCTTAAACATGTTTATACCTTAATAAAAGGAAGGCAACGTTCTATAGCAAGCTAGCAGCCATTACAGTAGCATAACTTGATTTTCGGGTCTTATCAGATTGACCAGATAGCCCGATAACATTAATTATCTAACCCTAACCCGACCCGATACAAAACAACCCGACAAGATTCTTAACCAGATTTAACCTGACCCGATAAGCCTCATCGGGTTCTGGTTCGGGTTTGGGTCTGGTCAACTCGACCCTACTGACACCCCCTACATCCAACCAACCACCCCTTAGTGATTTACTACTTATAAACTTCAGAAGTCCTCAAATGAGTGCATTTACATGCAATCAAAAAGATTGTCCCCAACACGGATGTGATCTAAGAAATACAATATACTCACACTTACAAACACCTTTGGATGATTACAGAACTAAACCGAAAATTAGATCAAGATAATCAATACAAACTAGAGAGAAATACTGATATAACTTTGTGAGGAGTGTAGAATAATAATACAACCCTATATCTGATCTTGTGTATATATAGCCATAAGTTGTAATTAGCCCCCTGCACATTCAAAACCAACAATACTGACACCAAAGTTAAGTATTAGTAAAATATTTACAAATAGAACCTTTAAGCATCATAAGCTTGTCAAATACAAGATACTAGTTTTAACAATTACAACAAGTCATTTGTCTGATGCCAACTCCTTTCGGTTCAGATAAAACAATTGAATATTGTTTGAGATGCAGTCATTGGAAAGTGGTTGCATCATATTCAAAATAAACTTTGAGTTAAGGTTGTCGGCAAACTAATTTTTTGATAATCTGGATATATGGAGTATCATTTTCTACAACTAGTTATATTGACTTTCAATATTCGCAAAATTTCGCTAATTAAACACTTAAACCTACTTATATATTGCAGTTGTACATATATTACATGATGCTTACTGTATTTGTACATTCAAATTTGCGAATCAAATTTTAAAGTGTGCAAATTACCTCTCACTTATAAAATATATCAAATCATTTCGTGATCAAGACTGTTGAACAATTATTACGAATTTAACATAAAATAACTTTCATCATTGCAATGACTCAAACCAATTTCACACCATGATGAATACTATATTTATACTGTAGATGAAAAGTAGTAAAAGGTTGTCTGAGGTTGATTGTTTTTGACTTATTGAATTACTATTTAAGTCGACGTAAAAATCCATAGAAACAAATGAATTTAGTAAGCAATGGACCCATATTATCAAATCAAAACCAGGAATCAAATCCTTTTAAAAAATAAAGAACCCAGGAATCAAATGATGAGTTGCAAGCTTGGTGATGGCATGCAATAAAGTTAAAATTGACGATTGGATTCATGACCAGACATCATTTTGATGGTACCTACTAGAAGCCACGAGACCAACACCATAGTTAAACCATGTACACCGTAGTTACCGAAAACTTTTGTAATTTTAGCATAATAATGAATAGTAGATCGTGGTTCATACTTCTCCTTTTTAGAGGGGCTTTCTTTCTTCATGTTATTTGGGAGGGCGAGTTTTTTACTAAGACGTACGCGGCTTAATCTAGTTTTGCTTGTGAATGTTTTTGACAAATTTCATAGGCTCATGGCCACCCCAAATGTGTATCTGATAAGGTTTGAACCTTAAACTTATTTAGGGGTGGTAGATGTCTTACCACTAGACTGTTTGGAGATGTTGTGGTTCGTAATTCAATATGTACAAATTGTTTGCATATTTACTAGAAAAACATGTTTGAATGACTACATATGGTGCTTCCATATATTCCGATCAAGAAATTTAACGATCAATTTAACTTTATTCTAAAAGAAACATGGTATGGTTTAGGACTTTAGGTAGCTTGAAGTGATGGCGTTTGTACGTATTTTGGCTTATTAGACGTGTCTTCAATATTCGATTAGTGATTACCACAACTTTAATAGTTATTATTGAGGTAATAATGTTTGAATAGTCATTGTGGGGTTAAAGTTGGATTAGAGAGTGCCACGACGAAGTAAGTCATTGTTTTATCGATAATCCGTTTCATGTCATAACCAAAAATATAATCCCACCTTGTAGGAAAAACTAAAAAGTATTGTCGGATATAAGTATTACACTTTGAAAAATAATAATTCACGTAAACTTTATGATTTATAATATTCCAAATCAATGACTTCCAAATTTTTATCAACATACTTTGTTGGCATTTATACCCTTTGGGTTGCCATGTTGATTACACACAATCCAGTTTCATATTTTCTGATTCATTAAGGCGTGGTAATCGAGTCATGTTTGGGTTAATCAATTCGGGTTGGCGAGTAGGTATAGCTTCTACCAAAACACGACTTTTTATTAATCGTGTAAAAAAACTCAACTCTAAGTCATATCTACATAATACGTGTAACCTATTTGTGACCCATTTAACAAGGTAATTAGGTCAACCGTTGAAAAAGGTTGATGATTTTTTGGTTCAACTAATTTAAATTCTAAAATGATACAATGATTTAAAAATAACATATAAATAGCTATACAACAATTTCAATTATATCAAAGTTATAATTGCAATTCAATGTCATATTAAGTACATAATAATGTAAGTTTAAACCCAAATCTAACATATAATCCAAGTTACATATTTTATTTTTTGAAGCTTATATACTTAAACGGGTTCACAGGCTGACCTATTTAATAATTACTCAATCTAAACACGACTCGTTTATTAAACAAGTTAGATATGTTGATTATCATGTCGTTTCGACAATTGCGACCACATAAATTTCATTTCACATGTATAGCATAAAAATAGTGCTATGAACTCATTTAATGTTCAAAGGTTGTATGGATTTTTGTCCCCATTTTTTGTACTATCATTTCATTTAAAGAGTTACTGCAAATGTTGTTATACGTTAAGAGCTAACGTAAAAAACTTTGACAACAAAAAGAATGTGATTCTAGGGCCGTTTGTTTGGTCATAGTTTGTTATATTTGTCCGAGTTGTTTTGTTCTGTACTTTGTATTTTCTTGGCCAGGTTCCTCTTTCTTTACTCGCCTTGTTTGAAGAGCAAAAATGCCGTTTTGTTTGTACCGTTTTGTTGTATTTTATTGAATGCCTTTCTAAAAAGAATGTGACTAATTGGACAACAACATACTCTTAAATATAGATCGCTTAAAATAATTCTTATATACATGAAAATGATTTATGCTCTTAAAGTTGTCAATAAACGTGTTCCTAATAGCACATGGTTGATTACTCTGACTTGATTGTCGAAATAGAGTAAACTGCAAAAATTATCCGTGTGGTTCATCAATTTGGCAATAATCATCTTTTGTCGATATTATTAGCAAATATCATCCCTAAAATGCCAAATGTATGACATATTACATCCCTTAGTGGATTAAGGTAAGAGTAAAATGGTAATTTCAACTGACACTTTAACTTTTCTTTTACCAAAACAATTACACCTTCACTGTCCCCACCACACTTCTACCAAAGTCACCATCACCAACCTCCTAGACATGCATCTACCTTCATTTCTTATCTCTTGAGTAACACAACCATCCTTACACATCCTTTTTCTACTTTTAACACACAAATCTATATTTTGTGAGTAAATAGCACACACATACAATGGAAATGGTGGATGGTGATAGTGGTAGCGACAGTTGTGTTACAGTCGGTTGTAATGTCGTCGGTAGCAGTGACTATCTCTCACCAGATTATGGCTACCTCTTGCTAGATCTACAACCATCCAACCTCCACCATCATTAATTGCTTGGGTGTTGTTATTGCTCTAAAACATAAATCATTCAAAATCACATTTTCTTAATCAACAATTCCACTATTCATATACTTTAGTTTCACTAGAAAAAGAAAATGAAATTCGAAATCGTATTATATTCAAAGTAAAAAAACAGGTTTGAAAAGTTAGAAAATTGCCATTTTACCCTTATTTAATCCACTAAGGGATGTAATATGTCATACATTTGGTCTTTCAGGGATGATATTTGCTAATAATATAAAAAGGAGATACTTAGTGCCAAATTTAATGAACGACAAGGATGACTTTTGCAGTTTACTCTGAAAAAAAAAAGTATCTTTTCAACCAAATAAATCGATGTCATGTAATTTTAGAAGGATACTTCAAAGTATTTTCCTAAAGGTGTAACATTAATCAGATAAATATAAGTGCTTCATATTATGCAATGCAGACACATATTTTTCATAATAGAGTAAATTGCAAAAATCATCCCTGTAGTATGTCCAAATTGTGGTCGCAATCCCTACCTTTTCAAAAGAGCAAGTGTCGGCCATGTAGAAAACATTTGGTGCGAAGATCGTCCCTGCTTCAGTGTGACAGTAATAAATTGCCCTTGCCTTCAGTGAGACATTGTCATTTCATTATGGGAGATTGTAGTCATTTCACTCTAAGGTAGGGATGATATATGCACAAATAGTTTCCCGCATGGATGATATTTTCACTTTAAAAAAGGTAAGGACTGCACTTGCAATTTGAACATATCTTAGATACGAGTTTTGCAATTTACTCTTCATAATATAGAGGTTATTGATCAGATTATTATCAATTTTGTAATAATTAATGCAACTTTTGACATAAAATTTGCATTTATACATTTCTGATTATTTAACTTTGGGTTAGTCTAACAAGTGCTTTGTGGGCACCGATTAAACTGCATTTATTAAACCCAAACTTTTCTTTTAAATTAAAATTTGAATTTTAATACACATTAGTTAAACTTATATGCCATATTCATCCCACAAGGAATTCTTTCTACGTTGCTGCTAAAGAAATTCAACTCCCTTCTCTCAAAGATATTATAGATTTCTCAAGAATTTATGGTGCTGTTTTGGCCTACATAAATCATTTATTAGGTTTTTTTCAAAAGGAAAAATAGAATTAACACGACATTAATAGTAGCAGTCAATAAACATTAGAAATTTCAGTTTAGGTACGTGGTTTCTAACCAAATAAAGATTTACGACAATTCAAGACTACAAGTCTTCAACATATATACCTATGTTTGTTTAACACAACTAAAGTATGGCATGATAATGGCATATAAGTTTAGTACGGAGAAGGTGGTCTAGTGGGTAAGGCGTATTGATGGTCTTCACAAGAGGTTTCAGATCCGGACCTTACCAGGTAAATATTTCGAAGTGGTAAAAAAAAGGCTTCGAAAACGGTACAAGGTTAAGCCATGTACATTTTCTCCAGATACTTCAACAGAAAAACCTCATCGCTTTAAATATAGCGAGAAGTAGTATAGTAGTCTTACTATTAGATTTCTAACAAACCAAAATTCTTAAAAATATACACATGGTAGCTAATAAGTTTTGTTACATTTGTAAGAATATAAAGTATCATATTTAATTTGATCATCAACATGGTTCAAACAATATCGTCAACAACTTCTAACTTAAATAACAGGAAAGACAACAAAACCAGTTATCATTTCATTCTATTCGTATAAGAGCATTAGGTACCATATCGTGAAAAAAGTGTTGCCACCTCTACATTTTTTTTTTATAACATCAGAATATATCACTCATCACCAAACACATCTCCTTCCAACAAAAGTGATGTCATTGGTAAAAGTGGTGCAATGAGACAAGATATATCCTAAAAAAAAAAAGAAAAAAAACGTGGGTTGATGGGTATGAAGCGAGGCACGATGTCCTTGTAGTGCCATGGGAGTCGTGTTTTGGGATGGCACCACCCTCACAACGCAATGTTGATATACACAATTCAGTTTCATATTTTCGTATTCATGATGTTAATCGATTCATGTTCGGGTTAATTTATTTGGGTTCGCAAGGTGACGGGTTGGTATAACGTCTACCTAAACACGGCCCATTTATTAATTGTGTCAAGAAATTCAACCATAAGTTATATATGCATAACACGCGTAACTCATTTGTGGCTCATTAACCTGTTTAAGGTAATTAGGTCAAGCGTTGAAAAAGGTTGATGATTTTTCGGTCCAACTTGTTTAAATTCAAAAATGATATAATGATTTAAAATTTGATAAAAATATTATATAAATAGCTATACAATAATTTCAATAATATCTAAGTTATAGTAATAATTTAATGTCATATTAAGTACATAATAATGTAAGTTTAAATCCAAATCCAACATGTAATCCAAGTTATATATTTTAATTTTGGGGGCTTATATACTTAAATGGGTTCACATGTTGACTTATTTAATACTACTCAACCCAAACATGACTCGTTTAAACAGTTTCGACATGTCGATTATCGTATCGTGTCAACGATTCCCACCGCTAAGTTTCATTTCACATGTAAAGCTTAAAAATAATGCTTTGAACCCATTTATTGTATTTGTCCCTAATTTTTTGTATTCATTCAAAGAGATATTCCAAACTTTGCTATATGTTAGGAGACGTAAAAAATTTAGTAACCGACTACATGTGATTCTTGAGCCGTTTGTTTGGTCATAGTTTGTTATATTTGTCCGAGTTGTGTTTCACTGTTTTGTTTTTGTTTCTTGGTCGGGTTCCTCTCTTTTTAATTGTCTTGTTTGGAGAGCAGGATCCGTTTTGTTTGTATCGTTTGTTCTGTATTCAACACAATAATACCTTCTAAAAGAAAAAGAACGTGACTGATAAGACAACAATATACTCTTAAATATAGATCCGTTAAAGTAATTCTTATACATAGGAAAATGACTTATGCTCTTAAAGTTGTCAATGAACGTGTTTCTAATAGCAAATGGTTAATTACTCTGGCTTGACTGTTGAAAAATAAGTATCTTTTCGATCAAATAAATAAATATCACATAATTTTCCAAGGATACTTAAAAGTATTTTCATAAAGGTGTAACATTAATTAGATAAACATAAGTGCTTCATATTATGCAATGCAAACACATGTATTTCATAATATGAATGTTATTGCTCTAATTATTATCGATTTTTTTAATAATTGATGCAACTTTTGACATAAATTTTGCGTTTATACATTTGTGATTATTTAACTTCGGGTTTGTCTAACAAATGTCATTTGGGTACCTGTTAAACTGCATTTATTAAACAAAACTTTCTTTTTAAATTAAAAATTGCATTTAATACACATTAATTTAACTTATGTGCCGTAGTCATGCCTCGAAAGTTTTTTCTATGTCGCTGCTAAAGAAACCCAACTCCTTTCTCTTAAAGATATTATAAATTTCTCAAGAATTTATAGTGTTGTTTTGGCCCTAATAAGATGGTTTAATGAAGTTTCTTGTTTAGATGGTAGAGACAAACATCAATTTCACAAAATGGTGTAGGTTGGCAGGAACACCTTGATCTCGGGTGTCTTTTGGCACCAGCCATTGTGCACCCCACAGGGAATAGTTCCAGGAACTCTCCTGGCCCAGAGAAGCACCACCTGGAGTGAGACGAGCCAAGACAAAACATCAATAAAGTTGCCACATAAATCGTTATTACCTTTTCAAAAGACAAAAAAGATAACAGGACACTAATAGTAGCAGCCACTAAACATTCGAGATTTCAATTTAGGTGCGTGGTTTCTAACCAAATAAAGATCTATGACAATTCTGTTAGTCGTATATTTGATATAGCCTGAGTGTATTTTGCATGGGTAAAAGCCCGAGTGTTATTTGTTAACAAATTCAAGACTACAACGTATATACCTATGTTTTTTTAACACAATTAACGTATGGCATAATAATGGCGTATAAATTTAGTACGAAGAAGGTGGTCTAGTGGGTAAGGCATATTGATGGTCTTCACAAGAGGTTTTAAATTCAGACCTTACCAGGTGAATATTTTGAGGTGGCAAAATAAGGCTTCAGAAACGGTACACAGTTGAACCGCCGCGTATATTTTTCTCCAGATAACTTAGCAGAAAAACCTCATCGGTTTAAATATAGCGCGAAGTAGTATAGTAGTCATACTCTTAGATTTCTAACAAACCATAATTCTTAAAGATATATAGTAGCTAATAAGTTTTGTTACATTTGTTAAAATATGAAGTACCATATTGGTATATACTGTAACTTGATCATCAACATGGTTCAAACATTTTTTCAACAAGTTCTGACTTAGATAACATAAAAGAGAATCCAACAAAACCAGTTATCATTTCATTCTATTCATATAACCAATGTTTTAAAATTTGGATTTTATCGATTCGGTTTAGTCACCGGTTCACCACGTTACCAGTTCAACCTGGTCGAACTGGTTCTATACATATATATATTTTTTTCTTATATTTCATATATGGTGTTGCATGACCTCATGATTTATCTAGCTTTTTTCTTACATTCAATTGAACTGATGAAAGGGATTGAAACTCAACCAATAAACTTTGTTTTTAAGTTTTATATCTACAATATTATATCAAAAATAGCATATTAAACTAGAAATATATAGTTGGTATTTCAAGTTAGTTATAACTCTAATTTACTGTTTTATTAAATTTTAACTGACATTCGTCTTCACCACTTAAACTTATCTATTAAACTTAGGTTTATAGAAGAAAAAAAATTCTAAAATAATTTAAATAAAAATTCATGCCCGGTTAGGTTTATCAAACTGTGTCAATCTGGTTCAAAGAAAAACCAGCGATTCAATTCGGTTCTTAAACATGCAAAATACCGACCACATCCAGCTCGTTCTAAAAACCGATCGAATCAACCCGGGTTTTAAAACATTGCATACAACAGTTGGTGTATTCAAGCACACTTAATACTATTTCTTGATTTGCCTCCACTTGTCCTTAAACTTTCCTTTTCAACCTCATGTTTCATTGAGTGGGAATCATCATGTTTTTTTCTAATTATTTTTGTTAGTTGGCTACTTAAATGAATATAAGAATTATTGGGTTATTTAATGGGCTGGACCAGTTGGGCCTACTTTCAAAACTTACCCTTTGGAGTGTTCATTGAAGCATTTAACGGCTTGTCTTCTCACAAAATATCCCGAGACAAAAAATATTGTATTTAGGATTTGCCAAAGATAATCCTATGGATTTTGATTAAGCATTTCATAATTACATAATTAACTTTTAATGAACATCAAACATTTTATATTTAACATCACTTGTCACTTTTAAAATGATTAAAATTATATAATTATGAAATATATGAGTTCATTAATTATCATTTTTATAAATTTGAAATGCTTAAACAAAATTTATAAGTCTGTATTTAGCATTTTCTTTTTCTTTTTTTATTTTAATACAAAATCATCAATTTTTTAAATTTTCTTCAATGTACCCAATGTATAAAAATTGTGTTTCCAGTTTTGTATAATTATTGGAATTGTCTAACGGGTGCCGCGAAGGCAAGAGTGATGGTCATTATAAAAAGAAACTTTGAGTTTATTTAATTAAAAATTTAATTTAATTAAGATAATTTACAAGTTTAATTACTGTATATTATATGCAATTTGTAATTTAAAAAGAAAGTTTGTATTTAATGAATGCAGTCTAACATGTGCCCCATGCCCGGACAAACTCATGTTTTAATTCTCCTCGTTTTTGCTATGCCAATTGAAAGTGCTATGTCATTAAATGTAAGATACTGACGTGAAAGTTAATGTGACGCTTCATATAATATGGTTAGGTATTCATTCATCTAATTTTGAACTTTGTTACTATTACTACAACAAACGGCCATATGTTTACTTTTGGAAAGTATTGGATTCATGTGTTATCATTAATTTTTCTTGTAATGTGTTTAGTCCTTTTCATTTTGAGGGGTGTTTGGGGTAGCTTATTTTGCCACCTTATTAGCTTTTTGAATTTTAAAAAGTTTATAAGCTCACTTTTTGAACCTATATAAGCCATAAGCTAAAGAGTGTGTTTGACAAGGAGCTTTTAATCGCGTTTGTTTAGGTTTAGAATTGAAAGCTCGTTTGACAAAAAGAATTTAACTTTTATTAAACAGTAAACATTGTTTACCGCTCATGGCTACCGCTAACTCATGCTACTAATTGTTACTGTTTGGCCACACACACACTACGTAAGAAGCTGATAACCTCGAAAAATTAGCTTATTAGCTTTGTCTAATTTTAGTAAGCCGATAAGCCTAAAAAATAAAGTAATCCAAACACGCCCTGTGTTTACATGAAACAAAAGATGTTATTCTCGCGTTTCATGCAGTGGCAAGTCTTGTATTTTTTATGAACGGGTTTACTTAGGATGCAAAATTTGACCGATCTTGCCCGATCTTGTCCCAGCTGGCTTTTAAAAGACCAAAATAACATGCCAACTACGGATATATAAGATACAGGGTGATGAAGAGAATTTCGAGACCTGCTTGTGATTCATGACCTATCATATATTCATACTAGCAAATGGCATTCAGAATCAGAAATGGTCTATCCAAGTCAGCTTGGGTTCATTTGGTTTTAAGAAATCATCAATCCACTCGTGACCGAAATGAATGTTCGGTGAAAAAGGTATTCATTGTTACATTGTTTCTTATAGCTATTCAGGTTAATCTTTCAAGATTTTCATAATACCTGAAATCATCCCTTAAACACATAGAACTATGCATACATCATAATTACACAATCGTTAAAGATTATGAAAAGAATGATACAATAAACTTGTATAACTATATGCCCCTATAATGAGAAAAGTATACACAAAGGATACATGATAGCACAAAAGTTTAACCTAGAAGCTTTGCTAGTTCATCGACTCTAAGAGTCGCTTGTGGAACTACATCTAGGTAATTTTCTTTCTTCCGTGTTCTAGGACTTGTTTTTGTTTTATTTCCCCTTTTGCGCTCGGAAGCTCATACCACCTCTTTCCCCACTGTTTCTCTGAGTTCTTGCCTTTCTGTTATCTCCAATATTCTCCATTGCCACCTTTTCAGGCCGATGGTGTCTAAAAGTTGGCCTGGGTGGTGCAGATTTTGCAAAAGCAACAGCCATTGCATATACCACGTCGGCATCCGAAGAAGAATCTTCTAGCACAACTGAAATTCCGTCTTGTACTGCTTGGTTTAAGAGCGACATCACTCCTTCTAAACAGTCTTGCTTACTTGTGGTTTCTGATATATCGTCTTCACTATCATCGGGTGTCATATTTTAGTTGTCAACTTGTCATCAAAATTCTCGTGTGTAGTATTTTCATCTTCATTTTCTTCATACGTCTTCTGTCAAACCTCCAGGTGATGATTCGAGAGACGCTACCAATGAATCTATTCTCTCGGTATCAGGATTTTTATTTGCTTCCTGCTGCTCGTTTTCTTGTGTAAACATTGATTTCCAATCTCGTCCTCGCCACATAAGTATGTGGTGTTGCTCAAATGAAATCAACACACAAGGAACAAGCTCCTGAAATGTTGGAAACAATCTATTTAATTTATATAAAAATAACATTAAACACATTAACAATAATAAATACAAAAAATAACATTAAACACATAACATAGTTATAGGCTTATAGCTAAATATCTTAGCCCTTCTAATATACTGTAACCAAAAAATTTCCAATAACGTAAAAGGGCAACAAACCAAAATTCAAAAAGAGAAAGTTATACTACAAACAAAACAAAACAAAAAAGTACACACAAGTTCATTTCTCAAACTTCTTTTAATAATGTTGCCATGAGAAGGAGTCGGGTGATAATATGGACATGGGTTCTCCGGCGAAATATCCACCGTCACATTCTGCCGTCCAAGGTGTCGACGATGAGTAGTAGTCCCAACCCGAGTCAACAAACACATAATCATTTCTTGACCCACCCGAGTCATAACTTGTTCCTAAAGTTGGTAACTCTACTATTTCATCGAGCTCATCTGTCGGGGGCGACTCTGTTGATACTTCATCTGATGTGGATGTCAACGCGGACACACCCGAGCCAGATGAGGAGGATGACGTGGAGGGTGTGGAGAGTGACGTGTTAAGATGGTTCATAGCAGCAGCTACTAAAGCTGCTGCTTGAACATCACGTGGAGAACACGTGACTGGCCGAGGTAATATTTCGGCCAGTTCAGGAAAGTTAAGGATTGCATTTGATCCTTTTATAGATAGTGCTGCTACGTCATGTGCACGGGCCGCCATTTCTGGGTCAGAAAATGTACCTAGCCATATCCGAGACTTTTTCTTTGGTTCTCGGATTTCGGATACCCATTTGCCCCATGCACGCATCCGAACACCTCTATAAACCAGATGCTTAAAGTTGTTTTTGTTGTCCAAGTCTCTACTTTGTTTGCCCTTTTTAGTATTCGGGTCATTATCCAACATGTTTGAGCTAGAATGCTTAGCCATTGTGATGTTTGATCATGTAATGTTGAGAGACAAATAGAAATGAAGCAATGTGAAGTTTTGGTGAGAGTTGGAGAAATAAAGAGTGGTTTACAAGCGTTGAAGTCTAAATGCACCCACAATTGTTGGTGTGAGTGAACATATATATACACACACATAAATAATTATACGTATATGTAAAGAGAGTAATAATCCGAGTAGGAGGATTGCTACATCCACATAAAAACATTCACAAAATCCTCCATAAAATGACATGTCAGGCAGTGATTGGTGGATTTTATTATTCTCTCTTTTCTCTCTGATTAAATCAATCACTGCTTGGCACGTCATTTTGTAAAAAATTTTATGAATATTTATATGTGGTTGTAGCAATCCTCATCCGAGTAGTGTCGAGAAAGAAAATAGAACTCGCATACCCACCTAGGAAAGGTAAAGGAAAAAAGGGTCATGTTTTAGTATTCTAAAAAGTATGTAAGCATTAATAAAATGTGAGATAATTTGGATTAAAAAAGTTATAAAGAATAAGCCTAACTTTGTAATAGTGTTTCATAAGAACGCTGAAGAAAATTTACTTTGTGCAATCCTCCCTAAATATTACTACGTGGTATGTTAGCCATATTAGTTAATACCTTAAAGGGTATTATGTATATAATCAATTGTTTAAGGAATGTTTAGGGAAAATTAAGAAGTTAATAATGTTAAAGGAAAATAATCCAAAACCAACTTGGATTGCTCTTAGGGATATCGACATTAGTTTAGGTGTATATATAGAGCTATAGGTTTATTTTCAGATGCATTCTTCTTTGTACTATATAAGTTGGTAATTTTATGAATAGAGGTAAACGTTTATAAGTATATTGTTTTGTGTGTTATTTTATTTTGGTCGACTTCTTCATGTATCCCATGTTTCATGTGTTTAATTAATTGTTGCTTGTGCTCGATATGAATATGTTATCTAAAGTTTCGCATAACGAACTTCAGATTTATTGTCATAATTATCCAACATATTATATTAGGTTTTATCAATATTATGTCTCATACATAGGTTAAGAAATTAACTTATAAATTGATCACATGTAGGTGGTGTTTTAAATTTCTATCATAAAAGTAGTTAGGTAAAACATATAGTCAATTACATATGACATACCCATGAAATGATAGCTACATTAATTGCGTTAGTCTCGTTAGATTTAGTTTTAATTAAAACAATGTAAATCATATCATTAAAGTGCTCGAAACAAAAGTAGGTTAGATTCTGCTAGTCAATGGTATGTAGTCTTTTTTTTAACTTAACTGATTTTTTTTTAACAGCGGAAATATATTAAGAAAAAAGCTACTAACATAACACTAAAAGCAAATAAGTACAAATACAAACCTAGAAATAAACAAAGCTACACATCTAGGCTCCTCCTAAGACTTTAACTGCGAGGACTGAAAAAANGAAAGTTTGAAACTGCAATAATACAAACTCAAACTGAAAGTATATTGTAATTCATCTACATAGTATAATTTTGCACTTTTAGATAAACCCTCCAACATCAAAGGGCGTGAGACTGTGAGAGATGTTGCATATTTAGGATCGAGACGTTAGATCCTAAACTGTGACTATCCGAAAACGTTTGTGAGTTACCAAACTGGTAAGGCATATGTATCTTTCATTACAGCATTGTCTAGCTTGTTTCGTATCATGCTAGACCATGTCTACTCGAGTTACATATGTTATGTGTTGTATGGCATCTCATGTGTGAGAATGTTCCTTAACCAAATGGTTGTGGGTTCAAGTTTTACTTAGGACATTGTGAAATTGATTTATTATGTAAATATTGTGAGATAGTTAGTTGTCTTAAGGTCATCTACCTAGTTGGCATGTTGACGCCATAGGTGGAGCCATAATTGTCGTGGTTTCTTAAGTAATAAAACTGAAATGACTTGGTGTGCTATGTTTGGTACACAAGATTGTCGAGAGATTGTGCTTATTTTTTCAGAAAATAAGCTACTTAAAAAATAATCCTTGTTTGACAGACATAACTTATAAGAGATTCTAAAAAAACTAATCTTCCATAATCTCTTAAAACCAAAGGTTACTTCATGTAGCTTATAAAAATAATCTCTTTTTATAATCTCCAGCACCAGCACCATCTCCAGCACCAGCACCAGTTCCAGCAACAGTTACTTTCGCCAAACATACCGTCTACTAGCTAGCTTAAGGATCAGTAAGTGGGGTTTAGCTCTCGTCAAATAATATTTGTTCTTTTACTCTTTAACAGAGTACGCCATATCACTTTAGCCCGTTGTATGAGAAAAAGTACGTAGTTGGCACATAACTTTTTATCGCGACCCGTCGTCTTGATTAAGTGAAAAGAAAAGTAAACTACAATAATTGAAAATTTTGTCAAAGGATTTTGATAACATTGTGTATACTAAAAAATTAGTCAATTCCATATATACCCAAAATAAACATTATAATTCCGTATTTTCCCCAACACATGTTTTAAAAGCATTGTACTCATGCATTAAAAACTTGTCATTTGAATAAATATGGAATTATGAATTTTCTTTTGGGTATATATGGAATTACCCTAAAAAATTATGTCATATACATTAAGAATTTAAGATGAGTGATTAAACCAAAAACTTGTACTAGTATATAATAAGAGTAATATAATTTATTAGGATTAAACCATGTAAAGAATGATTCATTCGATCGACATGAGAGTCCAACCACATTGTACTTTTTGATGTAAGAAATTAGAGTATTTAATGCAGGTGAAAATATGCCCAAAAGATATTTATGTAATTATCTTTTGAGTAAACTCCAAAATACATCCCTGTGGTTTACCCCGTTTCGCACCATACATTCCTCTCGCAAAAGTTACAACATATACATCACTTCGTTAATAAAAGTTAACCAATATACATCCACGAGGACGAACGTTGCAAATTTTGTGTCGTTAAATTGGACACGTGGCAGTTAAGTAAGGGTATTTGTGTCATTTTATGTTTCCCAACTACTTCACCACTCTTTTACTACCTATTTCAGTCAAACCCAAATCATAATCACAAATCAAAAACAAATAAAAAACGCAAACATAAATCAAAAATACAATAATCACAGCACCTGATTCCCCAATATCCATTTCACATTCTTCATATAAAATCAAATTTCAAATCTTATAAAAGTTAAACAAATAATAAAAACAATCAAAGCAACTTTACCATAAATAAAAATAACTCAATTGACTTTTGTTGCATTTTGATGGAGACTTTCATCAACAAAAGCAATGAATCAATAAAAGCATATGTGCTAATTCTTGAACAAAAAACAAACGTATTTCATATTTGTAGATACCCATTTGAGATTTCTCACGAAATCAAAACCGGAGCAGATCTTGATGGGTATTCGGGAATCAATGAGTTCAAATTAATAATTCAAACCGAGATTTGATTTAAACAACATGAGCGGCAGTGATGATAAACCATCATCAGGTGTTGGATTTGGTATGGATGTTGCTGACAAACAGTTGATTGTAATGGCACATTAATTAGATTTTGTTTCGTGATTTTCGTGTTTTGAAATTTTGGATGATAGAAATGAGTTTGATGGCAAAGAATTGTGTCTTTGATTTGTATTTTTGATTTGGGTTTTTGATTTGTGTTTGGGTTTTTGATTTGTGTTTGCGTTTTTGATTTGTTTTTTTTTTTTTATTTGTGTTTGGGTTATGATTTGGGTCTGACTAAGTAGGAAACATAAAATGACACAAATACCCTTACTTAACTGCCACGTGTCCAAGTTAACGACACAAAATTTGTACCATTCGTCCTCGTGGATGTATATTGGTTAACTTTTAATAACGAAGTGATGTATATGTTGCAACTTTTGCGAGAGGGATGTATGGTGCGAAACGGGGTAAACCATAGGGATTTATTTTGGAGTTTACTCTTATCTTTTTAACAAAAATAACAAGTTAAATTATGTATAACATATGGTCAGTTTTCGAACACTTGTTCCATGAAGAAAATATCCTCATAACTTCAAGAAAAAGAAATTTTTTTTTTTTTTTTTTTTTTTTTTTTTTTTTTTTTTTTTTTTTTTTTTTTTTTTTTTTTTTTTTTTTTACCAAGCCATTTGTTTGATGCCGATGGCTGTTAGGTAACAATGATGTATTTACCGTTGAGGAAACACGTAATCACATCAATCGGTTTAGTCTTCTGGTTTTGGACAGTCGCATCAGATGGTCCAAGTTTCTTCCAAGGAGGATTAACGTATTTACGTGGAGACTCGCGTTAGACCGCCTTCCTCATAGATTCAATTTACGAGACGTGGCTTTGATATTGATTCAATTGTTTGGCCGTTATATTCGAAGGCAGCCGAGACTAAAGATCAGTTATTCTCCCTATCTGAGCTAGCATGTGAGGTCTGGAAGATAGTTCGTGTATGGTGTGGAATTTCTACTTCTCATTTAAATTCCATATCGTCTTGGATAGCATAGATTAATGGTTTGGCAAGAGCTTCGGTAAAACAGGAGATGATGTACGTGCTTGTGACGGCGTGCTGGTATATTTGAAAGTTTCGAAATAGTGTCATTTTTAACTCTCACCCTATGAGGAATAGGGACATTATTGATTACATTCATTTATATTCTTTTATTTGGTTAAAATTTAGAAGCGGCAAATTGTTAAGTTGACAAGATTGGCTGAAAACTCTTTTATAATTTTTCTAGCATCTTGTTAGTGTTGTGTTTATATAATTTTGTTTGCAGTAAAAAAATAAATAAAACAGTTGAATGTTGCTTGAGATGCGGTCATTGGAAAATGATTGCATCATATTCAAAATAAACTCTCAATTAAGGTTGTCGGCAAACTAATTTTTTTGATAATTTCGATGTATTGGAGCATCAATTTAGAGAACTAGTTATGCTGACTTTCAATATTTATACTGTAGGTAAAAACTAGTAAAAGGTTGATGGTTTTTGACTTATTGAATTACTATTTAAGTCGACGTAAACAAAATTCATAGAAACAAATGAATTTGGTAAGAAATGGACCCATATTATCATATCAAAACCAGGAATCAAATGATGAGTTGTAAAGCTTGGTGATGGCATGCAATAAAGTTAAAATCGACAATTGAATTCTTCACCAGACATCATTTTGATAGCACGTACTAGAAGCAGTGGCGGAGACAGAGGGGGGCAAGGTGGGCACATGCCCTTTAGCGAAAAAAATTGTAATGTAAGACTTAAAAATATATGATTATTTTTGTAATTTGCACTCCTAACGAACCGTTTTTAATATAGTTTTTAAAAATTATTAAAATTTGCCTCTCAACTATAATTTACTGGCTCCGCCTCTGACTAAAAGCCAAGAAACCAACATCATGGTTAGTCGCCTTAATGTACTAATAAGAACTATCGATAAGCATTCACTGGTTCAATACTCAATGTGTACATACTTTAAGGTTGTTAAGAAAAAATGGTAAAAACGGCCACGAAGTTACCCCAGCAGATCATGTACAAGTGTAAAACCGATTCAAAAAATCACTTAGACAAAATCATCCATTTACATGTCTAAGAGTAAGAGTGGAGGGTGTGGTTGAGGGTTTTCACTCACCACATCAGCTTCATGTCAAAAAAAAAAAAAACTAATGTATTTTTTTTTCTTTAACTTTCTCTCAACCATTGCACCACCTTCACTAATTTTTTATATTATTTTTGATCATTTAAGAATACCCCAAAACACACGTACCGACAGATAACAACCTATATGATACTCTCTCTCTCTCGTTTGAACATCTCTCACTTCTTTATTCTTTTTTCTTTCAGGACTTAAGTGCCGCAAGGAAGATTCTATTTCCCGCAAAGGTGGGGCATTAAGCCTCTTCCCGCTGACATAGCCTAGTATCCTGCAATATTCTCGCATGCATACCCTCCACACTAACAAAACAAAAAAGGCCATTGATTCGTCAACATCCCTTTAAGTGTCATAAAATAGTAGATTGTGGTTCATGTTTCTCATTTTTAATGATGTTTTTTTTGTTTAGCTTATTTGAGAGAGCGAGTTTTTACTTATATATATGAAGGTTGACCTATTTTTTTTTTATTTATTATTATTATTATTTTTTTAACGTATTTTACAATTTTCATGGCCGCCCCAAATATATAGTTGGCAAGGTTTGAGCCTTAAACTTATTTTGGGGTGGTAGATGTCTTACCACTAGACCGTTTGGAGATGTTGTGGTTCATAATTTGATATGTATAAATTGTTGCAAATTTACTAGAAAAACATTGTTTGAATGACTACAGATGGTGCTTCCATTCCCATCAATAAATTTAGCGATCAAATTAACTTTATTCTAAAACAAACATTGTATGGTTTAGGTCAATGTTTTGAAAACCAGGTTTTTAATTGATCCGGTGGGGTTCCAAGAACGGTTTGATCCGGGTCACTTAAAAACCGGTGGGTCTAACTGGGTTTCGAGAATTAACTTGTTTTATTTTTTTAAAAACATGAAAAAAATGAAATCTGGTCGGGTCACTTAAAATCCGGCGGTCTAACTGGTTCAACCGTTTTTTATGACCCGGTTTAATACGACTCTTTTTTTTGCCGGAACCGGTTCAATCGGTTAACCCGGCCGGATCGAAGTGGGTTTTAAAACATTGGTTTAGGTAGCTTGATATGATGGCGTTTGTACTATTTTGGCTTATTAGACGTGTCTTCAATATTCGATTAGCGACAACCACAACTTTAATCGTTATTATTGAGGTAATAATGTTTGAATAGCCATTGCGGGGTCATTTAAAGTTGTGTTAGAGAGTTCCACAACGAAATTAGTCATTGTTTTATCGATAATCCGTTAAAATATAATCCCACCTTGTAGGAAAAAAGTAGTTCTTATTGTCGGATATATCGTATAAGTATTACACTTTGAAAAATAATAATTCACCTAAACTTTATGATCGTCTAATGTTCATAATCAATGACTTTCAATTTTTTCCCATCATACTGTGTTGGCATTTAGAGCGGAAGGTGTAGATGAGTAGCCAAACTCTTCATTCCGGGTCCACGGGTGTCACATCACCACAACACCTCTTCACAACTAACTCCCTCTTTACCAAACAACTAACCTTAACTTACTCATTTGGGCTCACCACTTACAACTTTATTTTTTTATTCATTTTATTAAATAAAACAAATTCATTTCACTAATTATAAAAAATAATACAACATACTAATTTTATTTCATCCAAATAAAAAACATGCGATACGAACTAAAAAAACAAAAACATACGATACTAAAAAAAACGATACGAACTAAAATACATCAACTTATAACGAACCTAATTATTCCTATTCTGTTGAATTTGTTCCCATTGTTGTTGTTGCTAAACATGCTCGATGAGACATCGTTGAAGCTTTGCGTGTGTGCGTTTATCGTGTATTTCTTTGGTTTTTCTTCTTTGCGTTGCGCAACGTTCAACCCATGTCTGTTGCATATTTGGTGTCGGAGGAATATACATTTCGGCTGCTTCGGATATCGCAAATTTTTGATCTTTCAAAATCATGTTATGCATTATAATACACGAGTACATGATTCGCCGTAACTTGCCCACAGTAAATTGGCGCGCCGGTTGGGCAATAATATGCCAACGTCCTTGGAGGACACCAAAAGCTCTTTCGATATCTTTTCGAGCACTTTCTTGTTTCGCTTTCCATGCGGCGTTTCTTGAGTTGCTTGCAACAGTAAAGGATTTGACAAACGATGCCCACTGTGGGTAAATTCCATCAGCTAGATAATACCCATGTTTAAATTTTTGTTCGTATACTTCAAACGGAACTTGATGGCCAATATCATCAATCAGGTCATCGAATAACGGAGAATTATATAAAACGGTAAGATCGTTATTCGCACCTACCACACCAAAAAATGCATGCAAAATCCACAAATCATACGACGCAACAGCTTCAAGCATTATAGTTGGATACTTTTTATCACCTCTGTGAAATTGCCCTTGCCATTCTTTCGGACAATTCTTCTATTTCCAGTGCATACAATCGATGCTTCCCAACATTCCCGGTATCTTATGAACCGTGTTATGTGCGTGGTATAAGTTGCGAATGTCATCCTCGTTTGGTTTTCTTAAAAACTCCCTCCCAAATAACTGGATTATGCACATAGTAAAAAAAATCTAGACAATCGGGTGCACAGTGTTCACCTATTTGTAAATACTCATCTAATGCATCAGGTGATATCCCGTAAGCCAATTGGCGTAGGGCACATGTGCATTTCATAATCACACTAAAACTCATTGCATCCGCAGCATTGGGTCGGACTCTAAAGAAATCAAAATGCGCAGGAAGAGGATGATTAGTTTCAAATAAGTCAATACCTTGGAATCTAAAAATTTACTGGCTCATACGGAACGTCGTCGAATAAAATTTTCTTCCGTATTTGGTCTGCACCAAAATAGGGTCGGACCTTAGACGGTATTTCAGCAGCTTCACGTTCACGGCGGAGTTCTACGGCGTTGTGATCAGGACCTAGGTCTTTCTGGTTTGTACACAACTTTGCTCATGCCTCAACTTTTGGTAATTCACTCCTTCTTATCTCTCCAAATGTATACACATTGAATAAGATGATTCGTCAAGGAAAGTTGTCATGGGATATATAAAGTTGTGTATTTGTAGAATGTTGTAAATATGTGGAATAGGTGTAAAAATATGTTAAAAAAAAAAAAAAAAAAAAAAAAAAGTGTAACGTAAAATTAAACCGGTTTGTATAACGTTTAAAAAAAGAATAAACGCTTCACATAGGCTTGAGATTTGCTCTCGCCTGTGCCTCTTTTCGAAGAAGTTGCCCATCTGATTATGAAATACGGCGTGTTGTAACATGATCGTGTATCTGTCCGAAAAGATGAACGGCTGATCTGCCAAAGTTCATGCTCACTATAAATGAACGGGAGTAGCAACGAGATGCACCGTACCGCACTTATACTCTTTTGGTGCAATGGTGTACACACAATTCCATGTTCATATTTTACTTATTCATTAAGCGGTATATGGTGTCGAGTTACTCTATTTGGTTTCGCAGATTGGCCAGTTGGTATAACCTCTACCTAAACACGACATGTTTATTAATTATATCAAGAAACTCAACCCTAAGCCATATTTCCATAACACGTATAACCCATTTTTGCCCATGCTTTAAAGAATGATGGTGATTTATTGGTTCAACTAGTTTAAATTAAAAAATGATATAATGATTTAAAATTTGATAAAAATAACATATAAATAGCTATATAAGAATTTCAAGAATATCAAAATTATGATCGTAATTTAATATCATATTAAGTACATAATAATGTAAGTTTAAATCCAAATCCAACATGCGTGTTTGGCGCAACAAATTATGAAATATTATAAGAGCTTAAAATTATTTTGCTAAAAAAGATGTCACTTTAATAAATAATCTTTGTTTGGGTGACAGAGATTATGGATTAGTTTAGAAAAATAAGTTGCATAAACCAGCTTTTAAAAATATATGCAGATTATATTTTACAAAATTACCAAATTGCCATTTTATTTATTATTCCTATACGTATTGGGTTTGTTATTATATGTTCAATTATGTTATTTTATACTTTTACTCTACAATTACAGCGATTTTGTCAAACACCACTAAAAAAATAGTTACAATTTTAGTATTTTTCAGCAACAGCACCATCAATAGCAACAGTAACAACAACAACAACTATTTTTGCCAAATATACCCGTAATCTCTTCTAGATCCTTGCTAGTTTGCTAATAAATTCGCCATTCAAAAAAATCCAACATGTAATCCAAGTTATAAATTTTATTTTTGGAGGCTTATATATATATTTTAACGAAGTCATGAATTGACTTATTTAATATTTACTCAACCTAAACACGAATTGTTTATTAAACGAATTATACATGTCGATTATTATGTCGTGTCGAGAATTGCCACCAGTAAATTTCATCTCACACGTAAAGCATAGATAATTAAATATAGTGCTATGAACTCATTTAATGTTTTTGTCCCCGTTTTATGTACTATCATTTTACTCAAAGAGTTGTTGCAAATTTTGTTATACGAGGCATTATACAACTCGTGCGATGCACGGGCTGGTGATTGAATAATTTTTTTTTTCGTAATGTTGATGCAGATGCAGTAGATGACGGTTGATTGTTATTGATTATTTATTTACGTATGTAGTAAAATTTTAATTATAAATGGGATTTTTTTATAAATATAAAAATATAAGTTTTAAGCATTTTTTGAAGTTTAGGATGTTAATGGTAATGCATTGTGCATAGACGGGTAATTTTTTTGCCTATTGGGACAAAATCATGTATGACTTAACACATATTATATCCCGTACATGGAAGCAAAACATTGTTTGTGACTATAAAGTTGCTCCAATGTAACTATGTGTAGCATGAGACAATTATAGCTTACTAACTGACCCGTGCGATGCACAAATGTTATATTTAATTGTTCATCACGTAATGTTTACCTGTCAGTCCTACGTATACTTTTTTAAATCAATTGTTGTTTATCATAGAATCAGTCCCCACTCGATTTGCAAAGTGGAAATCTCTCTTTTTTTGAAAAGACCAAATGAAATTTCATGCTAATTATAAGTTGCACTGTGACATATGAGAATGAACTGATAAATCCTTAAGATTTTAATTATATGTTGACCCGTGTGGTCATAATCAGTATAATGTTGACCCGTGTGATGCACGGTATTTTGTTTAAATAATTAAGTGTTTTTTCGTAATGTTTATGTAGTCGCTTGAATAAGCATATGACGATATTTAGATGTCTATTAGAGAAGTTATATGGTATTTATTTGTCACTTTTATTTGTCAATAATGTTATATGATATTTAGATGCCTAATAATGTTATCATAACTTTTGTATTAAATTAGTTTATTTTCATTAAAAGTTTCAATTAACATAAACGGGAATTTTTTAGATATAAATATAAAGATAAATTATAAGCATTTTTTTTTAAATTTAGGATGTTAATGGTAATATTGCGCCCCCATCATCTTTCTTCTCTCCCAACTAAAAACGCACCAATCTAAAGTTTTGATAGCTAAATGGTTGGTACTAATTAGGTTTCAACTATTTAAAATAATTACTTCACTTTAAAAGAGTACATGTGAAGAGGTTTTTTGCAAAATGTTATATTTAAATGAGGTTTTTCTTATGTAATCTTTTAATATGAGTAAGTTACATAAATTATTTTTTAATTAATGCATTATTACAACATTTTTCCATAAACTACAATATCGAATTTGGAGAATTCATTAGTAACTCACTTTAAGTTTTGATATCATACATGCAATTCCGTAACTACATTAAGAACAAAAATATTAAAATGCACCAACAAAGTGTAGTAATAATTATTGACTAAAAGTTGTATGATCGTCACATTATTTTCAATAAACTTAATTGCTAACGAATCAATAGTATTAGCCCGTTTATCGGTATTACATAAAGTAAAATATTGCATGTTTAATTTGTAACATACTATTAATATGAATGCTAAGTATTCATCCCACCGGTGGCCGTGGCGTTGTTCTTGATGTTGTTGTTGTTGTCTTTGTCGTTGTTTTTCATTGGCCTTTTGCATGTTTTGTTCTTGATACAATTTTCGTGACTTCTCGATCTCTTTCTTTAATGCTTCTTGACGCGCTGAAAAAACAAAAGTGCGTGAATCCGTTCTGGATCTTCTCGATTGGGAAAACCTCCTTGGCAGCAAAATAATATATAATGAAATATATTTAATGTCATTTTTCAAGTATGTGGGCAAAAGTTTAATGTCATTTTTCAAGTATGTGGGCAAAATTAAAATTTTATATTAATCTTCTAAAATGTTGATCTTGACCCGTAGCTAAATAATATATAATGAAATATATTTAGGTCAATTTTTAAGCTGTACGTATGGATCACCTAAATGACAACAAATATTTACCTGAGAAGCTGCTTTAGTCCTTCAATTGCGTTATCACTTAAATCATGCGCCATATTTTCTTCGTAAGGAATTCACAAAACCTGATGAACACATTGATCATTGATCAAACATACATATACAATAGTACATATGTGATCATATCGTAATCAAATACACATGTCAATAAATAATCAAAGATCAAGCGTACATGATAATCATTTAGGACAAAGGATCCATGACAAATGGTCATGCATAAGAATGAAACAATGAGTTTATATAATGTGAATGTATAATTGATCATGTGGGGTTGCATTAAAATTTAACCTTGAAGAGTCGTAGTTATGAAACTATGAGAAAATGATTAATTGCAGCTCGAAACTTTGAGATCTTTTCTTCTTTATCATATCCTGAACAACCAAACAACATGACTTACTGATTGCAATTCACAACTCGATATGGAAAATCTAATATTCAGGTTATTAAAACATCATACGTGTTATGGAAACATATCAAATCATTACAGTATTAAAACATCATACTCGTTATGGAAACACATCAAATCGTTACAGTTGTAGCAATATATCTTACATCGGAAAGGCGAAAGGCGAAAGGCATAGGACTTGGGCTTCCCCATACGTCCATATTTCAGCAATCATGTCCCAAACTTCAAAGAAGCAATAGCCTGAAATACGAAAACAAAAGTGAAAAGATTACAGTCCAGAGTAACCGAGCCAAGAAAGCATTCATATCTTCAACATATACAGTAGCATGCTAGTGGCCTCTTGCGTACATGTACCTGATAAAGCCACATCGCCTAAGCGGATTAAAACTTGATGTATTAACAAATTGTGTTTTTTTTGTTGTGTGAAGGAGTATAAATATAGGTTAGAAACATGCACATTTACTTGGTGCAAATGAAAGGATTTTGTGTGTTTAATTTCTGCATTCAAGACCTTTTTGGTTGAGGTTGCAAAACTGCAGCCCTTTCACGTTCCATAATCGGGGATGCATTGAAGGATGAGGGTGTAAATTCGTGGGATTCATATACTTATGATGTTGCATAAACTACCTTGTACCGTACTACCCTTTTATGCACAATACACTTCCACATTAAATTAAAGGGTACAAGCTTTATATAGTATAGATGTTAGGAGACCTAAAAAAAACTTAATAACGGACTACAAAAAGAATGTGATTCTAGGGCCGTTTGTTTGGTCTAGTTTGTTATATTTGTCCAAGTTGTGTTTTGTTTTGTATTTCGCATTTTCTTGGTCGGGTTCCTCTTTCTTTAATTGTCTTGTTTGGAGAGTAGGAATGCCGTCTTGTTTGTAATATTTTATTGTGTTTTCAATATATTGATGCCTTTTTAAAAAAAATGTGACTATTTGGACAACAACATACTCTTAAATATAGACCGGTTAAAATAATTCTTATACACAGGAATATGATTTATGCTCTTAAAGTTGTCTATAAATGTGTTCCTGATAGTACATGGTTGATTACCATGACTTGACTGTCGAAAAATAAGTATCTTTTCAACCAAATAAATAGATGTCACGTAATTTTAGATGAATACTTAAAAGTATTTTCAGAATCGTGCTCCTAATAGCAGCTGTATATTTCATAATATGAAGGTTATTGATCAAATGATTATCAATTTTGTAATAATTAATGCGGCTTTGACCGTAAATTTGCATTTATACATTTTTGATAATTTAATTTCGGGTTTGTCTAACAGGTCTCTTGTAGGCACCGGTTAAACTGCATTCATTAAACACAAATTTCCATTTTAAATTAAAATTTGAATTTAATAAACAATAATTAAACTTGTATGTCATATTCATTCCACTAAGATGTCGCTGCTAAAGAAACCCAACTCCCTTTTCTCAAAGATAGGAGCATTAATTTCCTAAGGATTTATGGTGTTGTTTTGACATTAAAAATTGGTTTAATAAAGTTTCTTGCTGTATGTAAGAGACAAAACATCATTAAAGTTGTCACATAAATCATCATTTATTAGGTTTCAAAAAGGAAAAAAGAATTAACAGGACACTAAATAGTAGCAGCCACTAAACATTCGAAATTTCAGTTTAGGTATGTGATTTCTAACCGAATAAAGATCTATGGCATATAAGTCTAGTATGTAGAAGTTGGTCTAGCGGGTAAGGCGTATTGATGGTCTTCACAAGAGGTTTTATATTCGGACCTTACCAGGTAGACATTATTTATTTATTTTTTTATTTTTTTTTGGGTAATCATTTCTTTATTTTTTGGCCGACTAATCTACGAGATTTGAGTCCACCGCTACATAGACTCAAATCGGGTAAAGTACTCCCCTTTTCAGAAAGGTTGGCGTGGCCACTTAGAGTTGTTTGCACCTAACATGAATTAAACTTGAGACATCTCGGTAGTTACTTAAGCTCATTATCACTAGACCACCCCTAAGTGGTTAGGTAGATATTTTGAAGTGGCCAAAGAAAGGCTTCAGAAACGGTACACGGTTGAGCCGCATACATTTTCTCCAGATACCTCAACAGAAAAACCTCATCGGTTTATATATCGCGCGACCTAGTATAATAGTCATAGTAGATTTCTAACAAAACCATAATTCTATACACATTGTAGCTAATAGTTTGGTTTACATTTGTAAGAATACAAAGTATCATATTTGAATATGATGTAATTCGATCATCAACATGGTTCAAACATTTTTTCAACAAGTTCTAACTTAGTAACATAAAAGAGAATCCAACAAACAAGTTATCATTTAATTCTTTTCGTATAACTGCCAGTGTATTCAAGTATGTTTAATACTGTATCTTGATTTGCCTCAACTTGTCCTCATTCTTTCCTTTCAACCTCAAGTTTTCATTGAGTGGAACCATCATGTTTTTCAATTACTACTTTTGTAGGTTGGTCATTGGTGGTTACTTCAATGAATATGGAATTATTGGGTTATTTAATGGGCTGGACCAGTTGGGCCCACTTTCAAGACCTAGGTGGTGTTTGTTTTTTCTTTAAAAAAATCTTAACAGCCTCTTAATAGACCAAAGCTCTTAGCCAGTTAGAGCTTTTAAGTGCTAAGTGTGTTTGTTTTTTATTTTTTGTTCAGAGGCAGACAAAGGTAAAAACATATAAACGGACCAGACATGGAAAGAGCATCTTAATGAATCTACTTGAACTAATAAATATTCAGACGTTTTCTTAAAAAATAAAACAAACAAAATTATTTAATTAAGATTCAGACATTTCCGCGTCAGATTCAGATTCAGATGAGCGAGTCAGGGTCAGTTCATTGAAGCATTTAATGGCTTGTCTTGTCACAAAATATCCGAAGACACATTATGTTTTGTGGGGCAGTATTTTTTTTATTGTTTATTTATTTATTGATTTATTTTTTTAATAAAAACATCGAACTGTTACAACCGGTTCATAAAAATGTGTTTTCGGTTTTGTATAATTATTTTGTAAATTCACTTGATTAATATGTTTTTTTTATTCCGTCTCGATTTTAGCCACTTACTTGACATCATGTTTTAACGGGTGCCCTCGGGGCAAGGTTTAAGGTTATTAAAAAAGAAAACTTTAAGTTTATTGAATTAAAAATAAGCTTTAATTTTAGTAATTTACGAGTTTAATTACTGTAATTAAATGCAATTTATAATTAAAAAAAATCATGTTTAATGAATGCAGTTTAACAGATGATTAGACAAACCCATGTTTTAATTCCCCTCGTTTTTGCTATGCCAATTTCATGAAAGTGCTATGTCATTAAATGTAAGGTACTAACGTGAAAGTTAATGTCACTTTGTAGAATATTGAATATCGTAAGTTATTCATTCATCTAAGGCTAGATGGAGTGGTGGGTGACCACTCACCACAAATCCTCACCTCACACTGTAGGCACCAAATTGTCACCTTGTGTCACGCGCCAGGAAGAGAAATAAGAGAGTGAAAAGTGACTCGGTTACCTTTGGTTTCGTTCGAAAAAAGTGAGCCCCCTTTTGTGTTTTAATATTTTTTATTTGGTTTGTGAGTGTGTGTGGAGTATTAGTGGGTATATTTTTATAAAGTGAGCATTTTAATGAAAAGTGAGGAGTGATGTGACCACTACGGGTGAAAGCTGAGAGAGAGTGAGAGGAGAGACAAAGCTGAAGTGACGCTGATGTGAAAAGTGAGGGGGGATGGCCACTACTTTTAAGGGTATGTTTGACGAAATGGGCTGGGACTAGAACTTATATTATAAGCCGAAATTAAAATTTGTATTTTTATGAACTTGTTTGGCAAATGGGCTAGGGTTTGGGCTTATTATTGCAAAATTAGTAAAAATAACATAATTAAGTGAGTTTTTGTATATGTTAGATATTTTTGTGGGTAAATAAGTAATTTATTCTTAACAAGCGCTGGGCTAAAGTTTTTAGCCCCTTTTATAGGGCTAAAGTTTTTAGCCGACTTATTTTATAAGCCTTTCTATAAGCCCCATGACAAACGAGACTTATTTTAATTAGCTGAGTTATTATAAAAGCCCAAGCCCCAATAAGCCTCATTTAAGCCCTCGCCAAACATAGACTATAAGTGTAATTTTGAACTTTATTACTATATACAGTACTACAACAAAACGGCCATATGTTTACTTTTGGAAAGTATTGGATTCATGTGTTATCATTAATTTTTCTTGTAATGTGTTTAGTCCTTTTCATTTTGAGGGGTGTTTGGCGTAGCTTATTTTGCCAGCTTATTAGCTTTTTTGAATTTTAAAAAGTTTATAAGCTCACTTTTTGAACCTATATAAGCCATAAGCTAAAGAGTGTGTTTGACAAGGAGCTTTTAATTGCATTTGTTTAGGTTTATAATTGAAAGCTCGTTTGACAAAAAGAATTTAACTTTTATTAAACAGTAAACACCCTTCATGGATACTGCTAACTCATACTACTAATAGTTATTGTTTGCCGCTACTGCAAATCACTGCAACTAATTTGGACAAACACACCCTAAGTTAAGAAGCTGATAACCTCGAAAAATTAGTTTATTAGCTTCGTCTAATTTTGGTAAAAGCCGATAAGCCTAAAACATAAAGTTATCCAAATACACCGTGTTTACATGAGTGGCAAATCTTGTTTTTGTTATGAACGGGTTTACTTGGGGTGTAAAATTTGACAGATGTTTTACACGGTCATGTCCCAGCTGGTTTTAAAAGACCAAAATAACATGCCAACTACAGATATATAAGATACATGGTGTTGAAGTGAATTTGGAGACCTGTTTGTGATACATGACCTATCATACATTCATACTAGCAAATGGCATTCAGAATCAGAGATGGTCTATCCAAGTCGGCTTGGGTTCATTTGGTTTTAAGAAATCATCGATCCATTCGTGACCGAAACGAGTGTTGGGTGAAAAAGGGATTCATTGTTACATTGTTTCTTATAGATTCTGGTTATTCCATAATACCTGAAGTCTTCCCTTAAACACATAGAACTAAGCATACATCATAATTACACAATCGTTAAAGATTACGAAAAGAATGATACAATAAACTTGTATAACTATATGCCCCTATAATGAGAAAAGTATACACAAAGGATAATAGCACAAAAGTTTAACCTAGAAGCTTTGCTAGTTCATCGACTCTAAGAGTTGCTTGTGGAACTACATCTAGGTAATTTTCCTTCTTCCGTGTTCTAGGACTTGTTTTTGTTTTATTTCCCTTTTTGCGCTCAGAAGCTCTTACCACCTCTTTCCCCACTGTTTCTCCCGGTTCTTGCCTTTCTGTTATCTCCAATGCCACATTATCAGGCCGATGGTGTCTAAAAGCTGGCCCAGGTAGCGCAGATTTTGCAAAAGCAACAGCCATTGCATATACCACGTCTGCATCCAAAGAAGAATCTTCTAGCACAACTGCAATTCCGTCTTGTACTGCTTGGTTTAAGAGCGACATCACTACCTGTAAACAATCCTGCTTACAAGTGGTTTCTGATGTATCGTCTTCACTATCATCGGATGTCATATTTTGGTTGTCATCAAAGTTCTCAGGTGTAGTATTTTCATCTTCATTTTCCTCATACTCGTCTTCTGTCAAATCTTCAGGTGATAATTCTAGAGACGCTACCAAAGAATCTATACTTCTTGGTATCAGGATTTTTATTTGCTTCCTGCCTTCCTGGTGCTCGTTTTCTTGTGTAAACATTGATCTCCAATTTCGTCCTCGCCACATAAGTATGTGGTGTTGCTCAAATGAAATCAACACACAAGGAACAAGCTCCTGAAATGTTGGAAACAATCTATTTAATTTATAGTATAAAAATAACAAAAAATAACATTAAACACATTAACATTAATAAATACAAAAAATAACATTAAACATATACTAACATAGTTATAGGCTTATAGCTAAATATCTTAACCCTTCTAATATATTGTAACCAAAAAATTTCCAATAACGTAAAAGGGCAACAAATCAAAATCCAAAACGAGAAAGTTATACTACAAACAAAACAAAACTAAAAAGTACACACAAGTTCATTTCTCGAACTTCTTTTAATAATGTTGCCATGAGGAGTCGGGTGGTAATATGGACATGGGTTCTCCGGCGAAATATCCACCGTCACATTCTGCAGTCCAAGGTGTCGACGATGAGTAGTAGTCCCAACCCGAGTCAACAAACACATAATCATTTCTTGACCCACCCGCGTCATAACTTGTTCCTAAAGTTGGTAACTCTACTATTTCATCGAGCTCATCTGTCGGGGGCGACTCTGTTGATACTTCATCTGATGTGGATGTCAACGCGGACACCCCCGAGCCAGATGAGGAGGATGACGTGGAGGGTGTGGAGGGTGACGTGTTAAGATGGTTCATAGCAGCAGCTACTAAAGCTGCTGCTTGAACATCACGTGGAGAACATGTGACTGGCCGAGGAAATATTTCGGCCAGTTCAGGAAAGTTAAGGATTGCATTTGATCCTTTTATAGATAGCGCTGCAACGTCATGTGCACGGGCCGCCATTTCTGGGTCAGAAAATGTACCTAGCCATATCCGAGACTTTTTCTTTGGTTCTCGGATTTCGGATACCCATTTGCCCCATGCACGCATCCGAACACCTCTATAAACAGGATGCTTAAAGTTGTTTTTGTTGTCCAAGTCTCTACTTTGTTTACCCTTTTTAGTATTCGGGTCATTATCCAACATGTTTGAGCTTGAATGCTTAGCCATTGTGATGTTTGATCATGTAATGTTGAGAGACAAATAGAAGTGAAGCAATGTGAAGTTTTGGTGAGAGTTGGAGAAATAAAGAGTGGTTTACAAGCGTTGAAGTCTAAATGCACCCACTATTGTTGGTGTGAGTGAACATATATATACACACACATAAATAATTAGACATATATGTAAAGAGAGTAATAATACGAGTAGTGTGGAGAAAGAAAATAGAACTTGCATACCCACCTAGGAAGGGTAAAGGAAAAAAGGACCATGTTTTAGTATTCTAAAAGGTATGTAAGCATTACTAAAATGTGAGATAATTTCGATTAAAAAACTGATAAAGAATAAGCATAACTTTGTAATAGTGTTTCATAAGAACGCTGAAGAAAATTTACTTTGTGCAATCCTCCCTAAATATTACTACGTATTATGTTAGCCATATTAGTTAATACCTTAAAGGGTATTATGTATATAATCAATTGTTTAAGGAATGTTATGGAAATTTAAGAAGTTAATGACAATGCATTAAGGAATAATCCAAAACCAACTTGGATTGGTCTTAGGGATGTCGACATTAGTTTAGGTGTATATATAGAGCTATAGGTTTAGTTGTTCAGATGCATTCTTCTTTGTACTACGTACTATATAAGTTGGTAATTTTATGAATAGAGGTAAACGTTTATAAGTATATTGTTTTGTGTGTTATTTTATTTTGGTCGACTTCTTCATGTATCCCATGTTTCATGTGTTTAATTAATTGTTGCTTGTGCTCGATAAGAATATGTTATCTAAAGTTTCGCATAACGAACTTCAGATTTATTGTCATAATTGTCCAACATATTATATTAGGTTTTATCAATTTTATGTCTCATACATAGGTTAAGAGTTAAACTTATAAATTGATCACATGTAGGTGGTGTTTTAAATTCCTATCATAAAAGTAGTTAGGTAAAACATATAGTCAATTACATATGACATACCCATGAAATGATAGCTACATTAATTGCGTTAGTCTCGTTAGATTTAGTTTTAATTAAAACAATGTAAATCATATCATTAAAGTGCTCGAAACAAAAGTAGGTTAGATTCTGCTAGTCAATGGAATGTAGTCTTTTTTTAACTTAACATTTTTTTTTTTTTTTAACGGCGGAAATATATTAAGAAAAAAGCTACTAACACGACACTAGAAGCAAATAAGTACAAATACAAACCTAGAAATAAACAAAGCTACACATCTAGACTCCTCCTAAGACTTTAACTGCGAGGACTGCAAAAAGGATAAAAAAAAACCTTTGCCAGTTACAGAGAACCGAAACAAAAGAAAAATTCCCACCCACAGAAGCCGAGCCACCGGTTTTCACTCCAAAGTGTTTCTTGGGTTTGACTGCTCATTGATCATACCTACTATCTTTTTTTATCTTTTCGCCGATTATTTCTTGGGTTTGAAAAAGTTTGAAACTGCCGTAATACAAACTTAAACTGAAGAGTATATTGTAATTCATCTACATAGTATAATTTTGCACATTTAGATAAACCCTCAAACATCAAAAGGCGCGAGAGATGTTGCATATTTATGAGACGTTAGATCCCAAACTGTGACTAGCCGAAAACGTTTGTGAATTACCAAACTGGTAAGGCATATGTATCTTTCATTACAGCATTGTCTAGCTTGTTTTGTATCATGCTAGAACATGTCTACTCAAGTTGCATATGTTATGTCTTGTATGACATCTCATGTGTGAGAATGTTTCTTAACCAAATGAATGTGGGTTCAAGTTTTGCTTAGGACATCGTGAGATTGATTTATTATGTAAATATCGTGAGATAGTTAGTTATCTTATGGTCATCTACCTAGCTGGCCTGTTGACGCCATAGGTTGAGCCATAATTGTCGCGGTTTCTTAAGTAATAAAACTGAAATCACTTGGTGTTAAAAATAGTATAATGTAAACTAATTATAGGTTTTGGCTCTCTCAAAATTATTACGACTACATTTCGGCCCCTCCAATAACATTGCTCAAGCTCAGTATGAGAAAAGGTACGAAGTTGTCACATAATTTTTTATCGCGACCCGTCGTCTTGATTGAGTGAAAAAGACACGAATAGACCACCTAGGGAACATACCATATCAAGGGGGTATATCATATCATTTTTGTACAAGAACAAAGAAAAACATAGTGCTACACTACTACTACACTACGTACTACCCCAGTTTCCTTTGTCCAAAATTACTTCTATTCATCTTCTGCTAAAGTTTACAGCAATAATACAAATGATACTATTATTAAATCAGTATATATATATATACATATATATATATATATATATGTATATATATATATATATATGGGGGCTTTATTTTCAGAACCCTGTTAAGTGCGGGAACTGCGAGAACTCTAATTTTGCATTAGAAAACATGCATGTTCATATAAAACATGTATGTTTTCTTACATACACCTTAATACACA